>NPHW01002940.1:0-46941 GCA_002240705.1 Elaphomyces granulatus
TCTGCTCACTTCGATGTCGACTAATTTTCGATACGATATCTACTAGTCATATTGTCGGTATCGTTATCGATTCCCTCACTGCCCGTCTCAGCAACCTACTCAGACATCTAACAGCATTGAGATGGCTGGCGGGTGGGCGTTTCTCTGGTCGAACAATAGTGCCGACAACCGTTGTGATGGTTTCGCTTATAAATGGCCGCCTGCTAATCCTCAAATCTTCTATATCTATAACCCACAACATGATATCCCGACACCTCAAGTGTTTTATGTTATTCTGCGGACTCGGACACCGACCCAGGTAAGCAAGGCTTTCTTTTCAATAGATATATCAACTCCGACGTCTGTGCAATTATGCCTCTTTTTTCTCTTTCTAACATGTACTAGAAATTTTGTTACTGATTCCCCAGTCGGGACAACAGCAATGTGTTTATACCTGTCCCCAGGGGAAGAAAACAGAGGGGTGCTGAGGGTCACAGGGTCACATATATACCTACTATCATACTTATGGTAGATGTAGTATGCTCATTGTCCCTATCGTGCAAACTTGAAGCAATCCATTTTTCTTCCCGCCGATTAGTAGATAGTGTTTTTGTTTTTAACTTCCTTTTTTTTCTCTTTCTAGTTCAGGGCTACCCTCTAGTTATAGCCAGAGTACCGCTATGCCCGGGGCCTTACTATCATAGCCAGACTACTAGTAGACAGTGGACACGGCCTGCACCTGCCGCTGCCGTGATATCATACAATTGCAATTATAGGAAGTAACGACTAATCCAATATAACTTACTAACTTTTAAATGAGCGCCTCAGTCTGTCAAGAAAATAATGCTCCGCACAATCTTACCTAACGACGAGGTTGCCGCGCACGCTTCGCTCCACATGTATAAAACCACTGTAGTACAGTTCCGAAATTAGACAAAAAAAAAGATGTGCATGATACAAAAATGTAACTTATTATACTCTCTAGTATTTCATGTAGTTACTATAGTAGTGTACATACATGTAGTATATAATGGGCAGAATGGTCAGACACCTTAAAGCTTCCAAGGAAGGACCAAGAGTAGTATATAGTTATTATTGGTAAATTAATAATTCAAGTTTACCTAATAATATAGTAAAAAGGAGAAAAAGATCCCCTCCTATGTATGTATGGTATATAGCTAGAAAAATGCCTCGTATGTATGTACATCCAGAACAACAGTCGAGTGACTCGTGCAAAACTCACTTTTCAACATCGTTACATAGAACAGGGTCAAGTTTTCTATAATTGATCCACAATGCATTTTGTCAAGTCTTAGTAATAATAAGTCTCTTGCGGCGCTTCTCGCCTGTGCCTTTCCAATGGCATTTGCTCAACCTGCTACCTCGCGAGTCGCGACAACAATTGTGATGATAAATGGGATCCTGAGATTGACTCTGTCTGGTGGGTGTATGACCCCACGGCCCGAATATCAAGTCATGGATCCTTTTCTAATAATAAGTTTTGAGCAGAGCTTGTGTAAGTGAATTTCTTTTCAATAGAAGATAGTATGTATCCTCACACATATCGATGTCCGTGTAATTACCCTTTCTTTCTAACTCTAGTAAAATGCACTAGACCAGTTTTCTTCGTCTGGGACTTTCTTAGGAGGATTCGAACTGCAACGATTCCCCAGTCGGGAGAACAGCATTGTGTTTATACCCAGGGGAAGAAAGTAAAGGGGTGCTGAGGGTCACATACCTATTATGAAGTCTATGATAGCATACCTAGTAGTATGCTCATTGGTAGTTATTGCCTGTTCGCTCCATATGATATGGAACTTGAAGAATGTTATTTCTTCCCACGGATAATGTTTTTGGTCGAACTTCCTTGTTTCTCTTTTTCTTTTAAAATCTCGGCTTTCAATGTAGTGTTCTAGGCCCCCTATATATATACCTAGGTAGCCAATACTTGCTATTCTTGGGGCCCTACTATCATATGCATATCATAACTAGACTATCACCTACACCTGCCGCTGCTGAGATACATATATAATAATCTTGATCTATGAAGTAACGAGACTACATGTTGTCTTCTCGCTAGGTATCTTCATGGGGTTTCTTTCTCATGTCGATCCGTTGATTTATCATTATCACAACCAGGAATATTGCATGCCAACACTAATGTATATAATATTTATTATTTGACTGTTTTCGGTACATACAAAATGAGAATCGGAGCAAGAGTAAGTAGTGACTACATAGGTACGAGCGCAAGGTAGGTGCCACGAGAAGTATCATATTTATTATCATTGAAGACTCCACAGAAAGGTGTTTGCTATTCCCCAAGTTAAAATCATAAATTGCTTAGACTAAGCAAGGTCGTAAAGACATTAGTACGCAGCGCAGACAAGCAGGTAGAACATGTATGTTTTGATACAATACAGATATGATATAGTTGCAAGGAAAAAAGGGTTCAATCCGACCCAATCAGGTCAGATCACAATCACATCGTTTAAAAATGGTAATAATAAGACAATCCCTAATGTAAATATATTATAAAATAAAGCCCCGCCCATGAAGCAGGGAGGGATGAAAGAAATGGAAGAGTAAAAGAGACCGTAAAGCGAGCTCTATGAACAATGAAGCGGGAAGGAAAAAAAGAAAAGCCCAAGTCTTAGGATAGAAGACATTGGACATCCCGGAAACAAATACCATAAACTCCAAAATTGGGAAAATGGTAACTAAAAATGCATTTTAAATGCATTTCAAATATGCAAGTTGAATAATTGGGGGGACAATCACACTAGTTAATTTTGTGCAGCAGAGTAAGTTTCGTTGCCGAGTGGAAATATAATATGCGAAAAGAATATAACAAGAAAAAATAATAATAAATGAATTTTCAAGTACATAAAAAAATAGAAAGGGTGTAAGTAGCCCGACTAAGGAATATTGCGGATCGCTTGTGGTCGCAAAGCATCCCGGAGACCAAGGAAATTTGCAAGCAGGGAACTACTGTTGCCTCTTCGAGAAGATAATGCCGAGGATGAAACGGCCAGCACCATGCGTATTGAAGGCTTTCGCGAAGCGACCGTTATCCTAGTAAATAGTATCGACGGAGGTCCAAAAGCTAGTTTCAATACGAAGGGGAGTTATGGAAATTAATGCGGCGATAAAGGAGTTGTCGGATATTGTGGCAGTGGTTCTCTGGAAGACAGCGTCAGGAGCACGCACGCAAATGATACTCGTTATGTGAGTTACCGCTGCATGAAATCTAACCCCCGAGTTAGAATTGCGTAGCAAAGTAGGTGGCAACCATAACGTCTTGTTGAACGACGCAGGTTGGGCGAGTGGGAGGTGGTGGTGGTCGGTCGCTAGGAACGGCACCTAATATTCAGTACAATTCACTGACAGAAACCAAATTCTCCGACGAGGTCTGAGAACTCCTTGCAGTGGGCTTGCACACCCGTTCTTTTCACGGGGATAGGCGTTATAGACAACTGCGTATTAAGGTTGGATGGTTAAGATGAGCAATACATTTGTGGTAAGTGCACTTTTCAGATAGTCACAGCGTTCCCAGCGGGAAGACGCGCCGATATTGATGATCCTGAATACGCCGCTTTAAACTTTGGCACGGGAAACGCTGGATTGATAGGTAACATCGATTCTAATAGAGAACAAGTTGGCAATCCTGGCTGCGGTCTTTCGGTCATTGCAGGTTGGGAGAAAGCGGGATTAATCGGTAATTTGGAGTCCAGCAAGGAGAAAATACGTCCAGTTGGGCTGTTTGTCCGCGATCCGGCTCTGGCAGGCCGAAGCCCATCATCCGGTGGCTCTGCGGGAGAGGACGGCAATCCCAGGTTTACCATTTGGGAGGATCGGTTCACTGGAGAAAAAGAAGAGATTGGACGTGAACCTGGAGATAGTTGTTGGTTTTCCGCAGCACTGGAGACTGTATGGAGATAACCCAGATATGGACGATTGTGATAGTGATGGTGACGTTGGTGATGGCGATCCTGTTCCAGAGAGCAAGTAGGATGTCCGCCAACTCCGGCTAGGTCTCCTGACAAAGCATCTATTTGAAAGGCTCCTAGCTCATGTTGATTACCGAGTTTGGGATTACGATAGAGAGGATCGACGGTGGCCTCGAGGTCGATTTCGGTCTCCTTGGAAACGTCCCCGGTCATGGAAGGCACCACTACTCTGCTGACGCTCGAGCTCGGCCCGCGGGGCAGGTCCTCTGTGTGACCGGCAAATGGGGCATGATCTCCAAGGTCCTGGAATCGGTCGAAATCGAGGGTATCCTTCTGCACCAAGTAGGGTATTCCGGCAACGTTCACTTCTTCAAACTTGGGCTCCTGATGAGGCTCGGGAACAAGGACTAGCCGCTCAAAATCAGTTTGGGAGAGAGACTGACTCCGTTCACGGTTGGGAGATGCACTAGAGAGCTGGTAGTCACTGAGACGAAGCGTGTTTGTGGAGAGCTGACGGCCACGAGGGGGGTCATCTAGGGGATCATGAAGGGACTCCTCAGTGGATCCTACGGGGTTGTCCGGGGTCACATACACGAAGTTCATATTGGGATAGGTCTCCACATCGTCATTCTCTCTCCCGGACATTATGTGACCCGGAGGACGAGCCCCCTCGACCGCGGAGCGATCAGGAGAGTCCTGCGAGGACCTCCGAGCAGGGGGAGAACTAGGCACATCCGGGGGGAAAAGGGCAAGAAGATCCTTGGCCGAAAGCCGCTTTTGAGGGCTAGGATCGAGACAGATCGAAACTAACTTTCGATAATAATCCGGGACCTTCACATCCGTCAGGTCTAGGGGGCGAATTCGCCGCTCGGGTTCATCGTCCCCCGTGGCCAGGGCCCACAGGGTCATGCCCAGCTGGAATATGTCCGATTTCACGCCGATATACATGGAGATCCGCTGATTGCTGGAGATCTTTTCCGCCATCTCGGGCGGCTCCCAGCCCACCGGGCATCCACGGCGGTTGATGTCAATAATCTTGGCATTGTCGGCGTCATCGATGACGATGTTGGAGAGCGTAAAGTCTCCTTGGACATATCCCGCCTCATGGATCTCACAGAGACCTTGGACAATCTGCTTCGCCCAGCGCTCTCGCAGATCCCATAGAATATTGCCCTTCTTGTCATACAGCAGGTCGACAAGGGGCCCCTGCTTGGCATACCGGATGAGCAAGCCCTTCACCACGTGGGACGCGTCATCGACGACGACGCCTCCGAACTGGATCACGCTCTGGGAGTCCTTGAGGTCATAGAGGGCGTTGAGCTCGTATAGGAACTCATCCACGGTGTCGGGACCGGGGATCTCCTTCTTGATGTAGACTTGGTCTTTGTAGCGGACCTTGTAGACGAAGCCCGACAGATGAGCATCGAAGTTCAACTGACATTCCGGAATGCGGGGCACCTCCACTTTCAAGTGGCGGACGCTGGAGATTTGAGGATAGGGGATGATCTCGTTGATATCCTCGGTCACGTGCACATGGAGTCGACCGTCGATCGTTTCCAGTTTGAGGTTGGTGACGGTGTGATAGAACTGGATTTCCGGGAGGGATTCACGGATGGACTCGTAGATGCGGGCGCTCTTATCACTCTGGTAGTGAAGCTCCTTCAGATCCTGCTCCAACGATTCGGGCGGGGCTCCGCCATAATCACAGGAGATGGTGACCCTCCGCCAGCGATTGGGGGCCTCGGCGTAGGTGACGAAAAACTTCTCTCGCTGAGACTTGTCACGAAACTGCATACTGAGATTGAGAATCCATCTCTTTTCCAGCTCCATATCGAATGAGTCGTCCACTCCGTTCCGTGTTTCTAGGTCGTCGCCACACGCGGTCGATTCCAGGTGGGAGTGCTCCTCGCTACCTCGGGGGATGATCGTCTTATCACCGTATGGAGGCAAGGGCAAGGGCGGTATGTACTGACGGCCCGCCTCTTCCTGCCAGCCGGGTACATCCGGAGCGGAAAGCCTCGGGAGGGCTGTGGGGGGCGGGGATCTAGTCCGCTGAGCGCTTAGTGTCCGGCGGTCACCAGCGGAGAGGGCCCGCCGAGTGTGACTTGTATCCACAGGCGCTAGACGATCTCTCCGCTCGGAATTCTGTCGTTTGAAAGTACCCGGGCGAGGGAGACCGACGGCGACCCTCTTGGTCAACCTCCGGGCCAGATAACCATGATGCGATTTGGGTGGCTGGGCCGGAGATTCGGGCCGGCTGCCATCTCGATGCAGCCATCGGGCTAACGATATCCGCTGCCACATGCTCAGCTTCGTTGGTGGGGCCTTTTCTGACTCCGGTATGAGGCTGAAGGCCGGTATCGGGTTCCCGATGCTGTCTGCGATTGAGACGGCCATTTACCACTAACGTGCACCGGTTTCGAGGCCGTCAGAGCAGAAGGGAGTGAACTGTCGGATGCAAACCTGAGCCTGGACCTGGACGACCGGTGGATGATGAGACGAGTGTCCATATAGAGGGGAGCACGGAGCGGAAGGAAGAAGAGAGTGAGAAGAGCCGGAGCGGTCTTGTTTCTATATTCTATTATACCTGACTGCCGCCTTCGGGAAAAAACGGTCCTTTAGGACGGTTACCTGTCGGACCAGATCCTTGTGTGGCTACCCGGTCCTATCCGGTTGCTGTTACGGTCAGTTCAGAGCTGAGTAGTGGATTGTCTTGGGGAAGGAGAATGACAAGACAGAGAGAGCAGGTCAGAGGGAGCGCATATGAAAAGGAATAAAGCCTTCTTCGATCAACACAGGACGAACGGGCAGACGGAGATGGGACGAACGGCGAGGTAGGACAAACCGCTCACGGGGGAGGAGGAATAGGAGAAGAGGAGGGAGAGAGGAGGTTGGACAAGACAAAGGAGGAGGCTGAAGATGGAATTGCATTATTATTGTGATTAGTTTTGTGCGTGTCCAGCCACTCAGTGTAGTTAGTGGAGCGTCGCTTGACCGCTACCGAGCGAGTACGAGGAAAACAACAGCCGCCATCATGGTGCCGAAGTTTCTGACTGAAGAGGGCGGGAATGGAACAAGACAATCGATTGCAGGAGCAAGGGAGGAGGAAATAGAAGAGGGCGAGCAGTAAACGGTGACAGTGACTTGTGATATGCGATGGGAGTGAAAAGTAATACATAGTTAAGTAGCTGTCAACAAAAGCCCTGCTACACAAATAAGGAGAGAAAGTAAAGGAGGAATCAAATCAAATCAAATCAAATCAAACCAAGGGATAACCCACACTCTTTTTCATGACCTCGAAGAATGGCACCTAGAGCAAAGTTCTTTTATTTTCCAACCACCTCAAGCGCTTCTGCTTCTATACAATCTTTATGTATTTTTTTTTGTTTATATGTAAAAGGTCGATATCCGATGCCCGAAAGTTTTTCCGACCCGGGTAGATGTAACGATGTACAAGGTATAGCGGATTATAGATATAGATATAAATAATATGATAAAAGGATCGATAGATTAATCAAGATGGACAAAAGTGTATTATTATTCAGGTAGAAGAAAAGAAAGGGGAAAAAAGAAAAAAAAAAAAAAATGAAAAATGAAAAAGGAAAATATCTAGATCGGCTTTCTAAGTCGGGTAGTATTTGCCTCTTTACCTTTTTTTGCCACTTTACCTTTCTTGTCGTCGGTCCTCAACAGGGGCAGCGGGGGCCTAAGCCAAGGAGGGAAGGAAAATAACAAAATCTTCATTCAAGAGTGGAGGTAGGTAATGGGGGGCGGAGACCGTCACTTCTTTAAGTATAGTATGGTAGTAAATTATATGGAGTTGTAGCCTCGTTCACGGTAACTTAATGTAAGTGGTGGTCACTAGATTAAATAAATGGGCTGGTTAGAGCAAAAGAGTGAAGAGAACTTGAAGAGCAAGAGACAGAAGAGAAAAGAAATAATATAATGAACAACAAGGTGGAAGAAGGAAGGAATCAAAAGAACTATGTACTATGTATGTATGTAATAATAATAATAGTATGTATACTAACTATAATAATCTTCTAGGAGGTAAAAAGAAAAATGTTGGGAGAGGACAGCAGAGCTAGATTGGGCACGAACGCGGCCGCCAGTGAGCATCCAAAGGGATCCAGATTGAACAATTAATTCGTCGTTATAGGGACCAGTAACTCGGGTCCGGATCGTGGAGGAATTCGAAGGAAGCAAGGATCGGGAATCAGGCACCGGAAAGTTGAAAGGGTCTGCCGGAGAGATTGATGATGATGATGATGATATTATATCAAAGTGGGTGTAGTTGGTTACTATATATGCTAAGGTGTATAGGGATAGATGTTACATCAATCGGGTCTTGAGCGAGTCAGGGAAGCAAGTTAGTAACTAACTATAGATATAAAAAGCGTTGAGCTCTGAGCTGTTTATTTCTTGGAAGATATAAGTTAGGGCTCTAAACTATATACATAGATAGATATGCCTGGACGTATAGTTATGCAGGTCTAATAAATCTAGATAGAAAGTACTTGTGTTGTCACGGATCGATTTATCTACCTCCATCGAATCAATCCTCTCATACAGTATCCGTATTTATACTAGTGACGATGATGCCCTATGCCCTAAGGTAAAGAAGTTCTAGGGTGATGAGATGACATGAGGCGAGTCTTACATACAGATCAGCCTCGAATTCCAAGATCTCAGCAGATTTATTATTGGATACCAAAGTCTGACAGAGTAGTGAATCTGTGATGATGAGACCCTCTCTGATAGATAGTAGATAGATAGATCTGGGCAACAGGAACGAGGCATTAATAAACCCAATGATATTATAATTCATTCCGTTTGTTTGCCCTCCTTCGTCCATCCAGTCCATTCAACGAACTCAATGAAAAGTAACTTCCCCGTTTCGCCCGCAAACCTTCCTTTTAATTAAATTTATTGCCCTGCATCTATTCTTCCCCTTTTCCCGGTTGGACCGTTGTTGGTCTTTCATTTCAGGAACTAGATTCGATAATTTCCTAAAGCCCTTCCTTTCTGGCCCTCTGGCCCTTCTGGCCCTTCTGGCCCTTCTGGCCCTTCTGGCCCTTTCTTCTCGGTGACGTTCCCCCTGACAGGGTTGAGAGTTATCAACAACGTTGCTCGATGGATGTAGATACTAGACATGGATGTATGTATATACCTGTGTATGTATGTATGATATGTACATCCTCAATACTTCGGACTCGATACATCAAAATGATCAGTTTCTATCATAGCCCCTCCCCGACTAGTGTATGTGGGCTGAAATGCAACCATCAATTGGCACTTCAAGTCGCCTGCCCCATTCAAAACTGGACAACATCCTATCATATAAAAATAAATCAGACATCTCGACATTCCCGACCAAGAACTATAAAAGGTCATCGGATATCGTTTCCTCTGCTTCACAGCAGATGAGCCCCTCTAGCCACTCTACCATTCACAACCCTCACCCTCTGTTGGGCGCACTTAATCTGTAAGGCATCGTCGTGGCTTTTCTCCCTGCTTTGCGTTAGTGAAAGAGACGGGCGTCCTTGCCCATGCGTGGCTCCAATTGAATGGCACCTTTCACGCCGGCTAGTAGCATCAACAAGTCATCTCCCTCCAGAAACTTGGTGGGGAAGTGAGGGGTTTGAAAATATCAAAAGACCGTTTCTAGAGCCCTGCCGTCAAGGCCGATATCGCCCCATCTCTGGCGGCAACTCGCCTGCCAAATTGTAGCCAGTGAAACAACAGGGGAAAAAAATAAAAGGAAGAGTTTCAAGTTTTCAGGTTATCAAAGCTAGAGGAAGTCACCGGAATATGTCGTCATAATTCGAACGGGCATAGAAACGGGCAAGAGGGATGTTTTAACCCTTCACTGCCTGATTCAGCTAAGCCACGATGGCAAAAGAAAGCTATCATAACTATGAATGATAGTAAATAAGCGAATCCATACGGTTAACCCTCCTGTATATCTTCTTTTCTAGTGTACCCGGTATGCATTCATATCATACTATCATACTGCACCATTTCCGTGGAGTCGTAGACAGAGAGCATTTCCCCCGCAGTAATCAAGGGTGGCTCGGGAATCCGCATGCTGGTATTACCATCCACGATCCCACAACCCGATAGATGGATGATCATAGAAGATGCTCTTTCGAATCCAGTGTTCACCATGGCGCACTCCCCCAGAGCGAAATGCGCTGGGTGTTTTGCTTCGCCCAGCTGTACAGTTGGGAACGTCAACGTAGAAAGAAGATTGGCGAGTTCAAAGTGAAGCTTCTAGGTAGAAGTTTAATGATCAATTCGGGTCCAGCCGCATGTATCGAACAAGTTGATAGAGTTCTCGAAGCACAAGGTAGATACGGCCCTGTACTTCTAGTTCTTCCCAACCTCGTCCTCCAAGTCTGTACAGAGATGTATACTAATAATCTTAATCTGCCTACGGCAGTACCCGTTTGACCACGTAGACATAGTTACCTAGCATTCAATCCACATGTAGAGGCTTATTGCCTAGCATTGCATTGTTATTATAGCGTCAAAACGCACTGCACAACTAGTTTAGTGAGTACAACTTTCACGTTAGTAACAGTGGGGGTTACCTAACCGTCCACTATCGAATGAATCGACAAGGCCAAATACTAAATAGTAATTAATAACAGGCAAAAGTGTTCGAGATCCCAGAAGCATCGCGAATTATGAACAAAAAAACGGACCTTTAGATATCTAGGTAGTAGTTGGAGGCTTGGACTCGAATCCAGAAGAATTAGAAAGGGGAGAAAAGAATACATCCTAAAGAAAGATGACAGCATCTCTCCACACCAAGCCATACCTAATAGTACTATATACCAACTACTTGTTAGTAAATTAGGTAGTATAAATTATCATAATAACCCTGCAGCAGCTTACCAGCTATGTAAGTAGGTTAGTGACCTACTCTTCCTTACTAGTTATACGATAATAATAGACTATATTACAGCCAGCTTAACTACCTAAATCATACATACAACATGCATATACTAGCAGTATATTAGTTTTCCGTCTCTCTTAAAAATTTCTAGCATCAGCTGACCTATGATACCAAAAGAATAAAAGAAAAAGAACACCTATCCGCGATTCCGCGACCGCTTGTTGGCTAGTAATTCTCTTTCTCTCTCCCCCTTTTTTTGAGCTAAAGCCTAAAACTGCTGGTTCATGAGTGACTCACGTTTTGGAATACATACATAGCGCTTAATAGTGTGCAGAGGGAGATTTTGGAGTAAGTTCTTACATACCTAGGTACTAATAATTACTACAAGCTATCATGAGAGTGATCCGGGTTAGTTTCTTCTCCTTCTTTTAATGTGTTTGAATACTGTTATTGGTATGTACTACTGAGTGGGATTTTATCGTCCAGTCTAGGGTCTCCGAGTCCGGTCCGCACTATCACTATGGGAATTCGGAGAGTAAGATCTTCGGTGAACTCATAGGCCAACCGCTTTGACTTCCCTTTCTTGTTTTAGCAGTTACAGATAGGTGAGTGAGCATCACCGCTAAGGCTTGCGATCGCGCGATCAGTGTGGTGCTGGCGATGGCCCGTGATCGATATCGTTCTACAATTTGACTTGTAACCATCGTTGTTGGACAGGATTAAAATCAAGTTTTTCTTTTGCCTTCATGCTCTAAAAGAGGGTTATGCATCGAGTTTAATCGGTCTATGGATATACAACGTGCCTAGACAGATGTGACTTTGAGAAAACCATAGAGTACCCATTTGTTTGACAGATATAAGTCCCCGTCAAAGCAGCAAACCCAAGCTTATAAGCGGGATGCATGTGAATTTTGTCGACTGTTTCCCCGAAATTCCTGGTAGTGCATGTAATCCTCGAGTTTGATGTAGCCCACCCAGCGATCAACAGGCGATCAGCGGTTATTCTATAGAATCTCCGCTCTTGTATGCGATTCTCAAGTCCAATAATATATCTTCAGGCTACGACTTGACCCGTCTCAGCACGGAATGCTGTCAGGGGGAAATGCAGCGTTTCATCGAATCATGGCTTCAATCTATGGCAGGGCCAGGGTCGAAGTATATATCTATTATCGAGAACACGACGATTGACTTTTGATTGCCTTCTCTTATTAGAAAGTTCAAAGAGTGGTGTTTCTGACAAGAGGCAGCTGATGAACCATGCCATTAAATGGTTTTTGTTTTGAGTCGGGGTTCATGGTTATTATTCGAACCGGTAGTGCATAAGAATCCTATGCTAAGCTTCGACTTCTGTTTCACGGAGCCACCTGCCTCCTTATTTGGATCGAAAATAGTCCCCCCACTTCACATAGAAAGATTGAAATTCGTCAAACAGCTTTGGTGATCAGTGTTTCTTACTGGATCAGCCTATGCCAAATTGCAGCCGCGGCCGCTTCATGATCTCTTCTGAAATGTGCAATTCGGACACTACAGATCATGCCACCCTTCCACTACAGCTGCAAGACGTTTTAGCAAGCTGGGGATTGCAGGTTGCAGGACTGATGCCTTAGGGCTAACCGAGCAAGGAGATTGACTGGTTCGATTTATTCGGATTGGAGCGGGGTGATCAAATGTTGATAGCAGAAGACCACCTCTCAAATCGGAGGGGAAGCTATAGAGCATAGAAAGCTTGATCGCGGTCTACCTGGCACCGCAATCGAGAAGAAAAAGCAGAATAATTGGCCTTCTCGCATTGCTGAGTAAATACTAAATCTTGACCAATCCAGATAAGGGTAGCGTTACAGATTTACAATTTGAAAGAGACAATCTTAAAGAGGTCTCAATGTTCGATCGGATTTGTCGGTTTGTACGGATATAACATGTATGGATCAGATCTGCACGATCAACGTCGTTCAAAAAATGGTTGCTGTTCCCCGTTGATTCCTGCAAAGTAAAGGCTAATACGATGATTAGCTGATATTTCCAGTGACGTTGTAGAGGAGGGTTTGTAGAAGGGAATCTCCAGGGATATTGTGACCTATTGCAAAGAGCAAGTTCGGTAGCTCTATAAGCAAGCCATCGTTGAATCGAACTTGTGCTCGCTGCGCAACTTCAACTTGCAGCGCAAGGCTACTACCTAATGACCCCTACAAGATACTTTTATATATGCCCGTGATGCCTGATAACGTTGATCATTCACTGAATAGACTCGTTCCTCTGATTGGGGGCAACGAGATCAAATACTCAACAAGTCCTGCCATCACTAGCTCAATTATATTATTATATCATGATGAATCATGAGAAGCTCCGTTAATCCCATATAGGGGAAAAAAAAAAAAAAACCATCAAATGTCCCACCAACATGCGCTATAAATCCCTTATTTGTTCCAGCCATCAGACAGTTCCTTAGAATGAAATATCGCTTATGTTACATGTACAACTTCGGCGGTCCACCTCACGATCTACAACTTGCCAGGCATCAAGCTTTCGAACAGAATAGAGGATATTGACAATTCGTGCGGATTGGCGGTGGGCCGTCTTTTACATGAAGCTTAGCCTGGGCAATAGTCATACCATATGCGTTCCTGAAGCATTCGTCATAGACGGAGATGCTCGAGTCTGTAATATCATCGATCATCGTCAGATCGGCGATGATCTGCCCACCGTGGGCGAGTTACTAGGTCGCTCCGTCTCTTCGACTTATCATTGGTTCTCCAATATTCCAATTCCCCTCTTTGCAGGGCGAGGAAGTCTGTGTTCAATTCCAGAAGCAGTTGACTTTGCCTCCGGGTTTCCTCAACCTGGTCTTTGATTAACGAAATCTCCTGGGATGGATTGCTTCCTCAAAAGCTTCTTTGAACTCTCTCATTTGGTCTTTGAGGCTTGACAGACTGACCAGATTGGACATTCATGATTGGCGACACTGAGCATGGGATCCTTCCTGTTAACCGTTTTTCCAGATCTCGATGTCCAGAAGTTGAAGGGCTGCATCTGCATGGTCTAAAAATCTTTTCTTATGGAAGGCCATTCCATAGCCTTTTATAGACAAATCCTTTAAGCTAACCAAAGAATCTTCCATTCATCAGTTTCGGGCTTTGCCGACACTTCCTAGGTATATGTTTAGACGGGAACTGAGTTAAAACTTAAGACTAAAGGATAACAACGCCGTCTCAATGATAACACAAAGTGTTCCAACCTGAGGCGCCACACTGTGCCGCATATGTATCTGCTATGTATGCCACTGAGGGTAACGGAAACTGATTAAGATTTGTTCCTTGAAGAAGTAGAGAGTTTGGTTTCTATATATATATACATATCTGCTATACATTGTATGTATTATATACATACAAGAACTATCCAAACCAGTAGACCTCGTTTTCGACTATTCACATATCAACCATTCATAGTGCATTTGATAGTTGTCAGAGCTTTTCGTTTCGTATAGATATGTGTATGCAAATCTTGATTCGTTCACTCCAACTTTTCTGCGGAGCCGTCATACGGCCTTGTTACCCCCAATCTTCTAAGGGAGATGAGAGGTGAGAATGTACAACGGCAAAGAAAAAAAAATGTATAAAACTCCGGGCAAATGCATGTAGTTCCAAAAAGACTCCACCCAAATAAGCTGCGTCCCAGATGCAAACGTGATATACAGTATCCAACGGTGGTTAATATGGGCAAGGAAAAGAAATAGAGCAAAGCACAACCGGTCCTCGATAGTAGCGACATCTTACTCACTTAGTCATTCGTCTTCTGTTTCATGTCTCCCGTGTTGAGAGTTGCCCGAGGTTGCTAGCTTCTCGAGCTGCTCTTTCCACACAACGCTGGCGGCATTGTGGTCCAAGTCTTTGAAAACGATATCGAATACATCCGAGTACCAGCTCACAGCGTGCCCCTCGATCCCCTCTTTTATATTCTACAGCACAAGTTAGATTCGTAACTCATCCGGCTCGAAAGGACTGCAGTGAAATTATCGGGGTACATACTTCAGGTAGCTCTAGCCAGTCTGACATGTTGTCCGCAGGGAAGATGACAGTCTTGGCGCCAGCGCGGCGGGCGGCCACGGTTTTCTCGCGAAGTCCCCCGATGCGCAGGACTTTCCCCGTAACGGTGAGCTCACCTGTCATGGCAATCGTAGGATCAAGAGGGTGGTTAAGGGCTAGGGAGAGCAATGAGGTCGCCATCGTGATACCAGCAGAGGGGCCTTGGTAACAATTAGTTGAATTTTCGAAGACGAGAAAAAAAAACCTAATCCATACCATCTTTCTGAACTGCGCCCTCCGGGCAATGTAGGTGCACTTTTGCCTTCTCAAAAAACTGGTTCTCATGAAATTGTCTCACCATCACGGATTTAGCGAAGGAATAGGCGATATGTGTTGATTCTTTCATGACATTCATAAGATTGCCTGTACATTCAATGCCAGGTCGGGAGTTGGCTGTAAGAGAATTTTCTAGAATAGACTCGACATATAATGCTGCACCTCCCATGCTCGTCCAGGCCAGACCCATAGTCACGCCAGGCGGGAATGTGTCATATAATCGATCGGAGGTGAAGACTGGAGGTCCAACGTAATCTTTCAGGCTATCTTTACTGATATCGACATGCACTGAATCTGGCACCTTCAGTGCCATTCGTGGCACTTCTGTGGTCGACTTTTCTATGTCCTCCGGAGTGCCTTCCGCGACCAACTCACGACGGGGTTCTGACTCTTGTTGAGCTGCGTGCCCTTCCTCGGTTAGAGCAGATTCTTCGGACAGGGCATCCTCCCCGAGGTCTTGCACAATTTTGAGCGCAGCCTTTCTGTAGACCTTTTCAATCTGTTTTTTCAAGTTCCGAACGCCGCTCTCACGGCAGTAGGACTTGATTAGCTCCTCAATAGCCTCCTTTTTTAGTGTGACGTTGGCATCTTTGAGGCCGCTCAATTCCTTCGCCACTGGAGCAAGGTACCTTTCGGCGATGGACATCTTCTCATCGGCAACATATCCGGAGAGCTCAATAATCTCCATCCGATCTAGAAGCGGTCGGGGAATGGTATCGGTCACGTTCGCCGTGCACACAAAAAGTACCTTGGATAAGTCCACGGGTATGTCCATGTAATGGTCTAGAAATGATGAATTCTGCTCTGGGTCAAGGAGCTCCAGTAAAGCTGACGCTGGGTCACCCTGATGGCCGCGGCCGATCTTGTCAACTTCATCGATTAGAATTAGAGGATTTTCAGTTTGACACTTTTTTAAAGCTTGGATGATGCGTCCAGGGAGCGCTCCTATGTATGTGCGACGGTGGCCCTTGATTTCTGCGACGTCAGTGAGACCTCCAACGGAGAACCGGTAGTATTGTCTATTGAGTGCTCGAGCAATCGATTTCCCGATACTCGTCTTGCCCACACCAGGGGGACCGACGAGGCATAGGATCTTCCCTTCAACAGTTCCACGGAGCTTTCCTACGGCGATGAATTCTAGAATTCGGTCCTTGACATCCTTCAACCCGTAATGATCCTCATCTAATATGTTCATCGCGTTCTTGATTCCGAAAGTCTCCACACTCTTTTGACCCCAGGGAATTTGCGTTATCCAATCTAGGTAATTTCTGGTTACATTAAACTCCGACGCTGCCGGTTCGAGATGCGCCAGTTTATTGAGCTCCTCTTCAAAAACCTTCGTAACAGCTTCGGGCATAGCAAGCTTCTCCGCTTTCTCCTTGAACTTCTCCACTAGCTTATCCTTTCCATCGGACTCAATGCCGAGTTCCCTCTTGATACCCTTCATCTGCTCCATCAACCAGTACTCCCGTTGCCGCTTCTGGATTTTTGCTTCAACGTCTTTGGAAATCTTCGATTGGAGCTGGGCGTTCATCAATTCTTTCTTCAGCACGACTAGAGCCTTCGGGAGTCGTTCTTCGATATTCATTGTCTCTAATACCTCCTGCATTTCCTGCACCTCGCCTACCGATACCGCCGCTGCGAAGTCCGCCAGCTTCGCGGGTTCATCGCTGAGATTTCCAGGGAACTGGTCCGTATAGAAGGCAGAGATCTGATCTCGAAACAAGGGATTGAGCGTTGCAATCTCCTTGCACACGTTGACAATCTCGCTTGTCACCGCCCTAACAAGCGGGCTTTTTCGATCATGAGGCTCTTCCGTCAAGTTCTCGACATTGACTAAGCTGACGGCGTATTTTCGGAGGAATGAAGTGGGCTCATAATGATACATCGCCTTCGCCGGCTGTTCCGCTGCGCCTTCTTCAAAGCTAGCCACCACATCGCCTCTCTTTTCTACGGCCTCTTTCGGAATCTGTAGTTCTGGATTGTCTGTCCTCGATAGGTCATTGGGGGGTAGGAGTGATGTTATCTTTATCCTTCGATGTGGGTACAGGACTGCAGTCACACCAATTGTCTCGCCTCGTAATGGGTAGGCCGCCGTAATCTGAGCAAACACTCCGATATCGTAGACATCATCTACCTTTTCAATCACATCCCCGTCTGCGTCTTCATCCTTGAATAAGAAAGCACCCACATACGGTTGCCCCCGCTTCATCATGTCTTGAATGGCCGCGGCGACATTTGGGTCTTTAATGGTGATTGCTTTGTAGAACCCCGGAAATAGAGGGCGTTTGGCAATTGGAATCGCCATCACCTGGGGATAAACGTCTGGGATCGATGGCTTCTGCAATGCCTTTTCCCCCGTCCCTTTCCGTCCTCTCCTTCCGCCATCTTCCCCACTGCCTGTTCCAGAGCTACTGGGTTTCGATTCTAATCCTCCATTCGAGATAGGGATCGGGGCAGGTACATCTGGCACGTTCCCCTTCTCATCCTGGGCTTTTTGCTGCTCCTCGGGACTGGACTCTTTCTTGGCGTCGTCTCCTGCGCGCACGCTCTTCTCTCCTGCCGTTCTGTCTCGCCGTCGACCAGCACCAGGAGTGGAAGAAGATTCTGACTCTGGTGATGATGTTGCCCCATGCTTCTCGACCACGTCTCCAGTCTTCCGTCGTGGTTCTGAGGGCTTTCCTGTCTCCTTGTCTACTTCGTTGCTTTGTTCTTCCTTGAGCTCCGATTCATTTCCATCTTCAGATGGCGGGGACTTTTCTTTCCGTCTCACTGTGCTCGACGAGAACGATCGAGAGAGCAAGTGAACCCGTCGAGAACAATGTCCGCCGTTAAAGGCCCATTGGCGATGTGCTCGATACCATGGGGGCGACACCATTAGCTTCCCAGCAGCATTCGAGTAACCCGGCACATAGTGGAGTGCAGCTCTCCATGGAAGGCTATGACCGCGGAGCATGCTACGGCGACACAACGGTGGGCTGTTTTTGGTAGGAGACGGTGAGGCCCGGTTCGGATAAGCGTCGGCGGAGAGAAGCGGAAAGAAAACCAGATGCGGAAGAAGACACGATTTGCCGGCTCAGAGATTGACAGGGAAGAAGAATAAGGGCTGGAAGGGGGGGAGGTTAATTATTTATAACATTGTTAGCGGCGGCCCTCTGGAGAAATAGAAGAGAGGTAGTTGTGAAACCGAGGAAAGAATGATTTTTATTCCCCGGATAATCCTTATCTTCCGATGGACGGGGATGACTAACTACTCTCTCTATGGATTCGGAATAATACTTTCCCGAGACAGGTTGGATTTTCCGCCCTGTGAAACTTTTCTGCATCCCGCCCCATGTCAATCTTGGTCATTTATTGATGGTTAGGTAGTGGAGTGGTGAACGGTTTCTGTCCAACCGATCTGTGCTTTACCTGGGCAGGAATGACGGTCAGTCTCGACGCCATCCCTGGACCTTCAACAGATTGATTGTTCCATGCTTGCGATGAGTGCTACTTCAACTGTGCTGCCATGGGCCGTAGTCGCCCTCCCCGCCCGTATCCTCCGTGCTTCGCGGCCCTGTTCCAATCAGTGTGCACCTGTGCAACGGCCTCATGCGAGATCTCTGCACTCAAACAGCGCTCCTTCAAGGTTTGGGCGCCTATGGGAGGAATCGCATGCGACCGGGCAGGCACCTTGTCGGCTGTCACGAGTATGTATCAAGCTCCCCATAGGGAGAAATCACTTAGCTGACTGCTGTGATAGGGCTTCCACACTAGTCCATCGCTTCAAACCATCAAAGACCCCTACAGTGTGCTTGGGGTAGACAAAAATTCGTCCGCTGCCGACATAAAAAAGGCTTACTATGGAATGGCAAAGAAGTACCACCCGGACACGAACAAGGACGAGGACGCCAAAGAGAAATTTGCGGAGGCACAGTCAGCATATGAGGTTCTTTCTGACCCAAAGAAGCGGGAGGCTTACGATCAATATGGATCTGCATTTGACCAGAATGGAGGATTTGATCCGGCTGGGAATCCTTTCGGGGGCGGGGGTGGTTTCCATGGGTTTGGAAGTGGCTTCCCTAGTGGATTTTCAGCGGACATCAACTTCGAAGATCTATTTGGCGCTTTCACCGGGGGCGCTCGCCGGTCGGGCCGGGGGAAGGGTCGGTCTTCGCCTTTTCAGGAATCCATCCTTGTTGGCGATGATATCGAAGTGCAGACTGACGTTTCATTCATGGAGGCCGCCAAGGGGGCGGGAAAGGATATTTTCATCACACCTTTGGTACAGTGCAGTACCTGCCAGGGAGAAGGCGTAAAGAAGGGCGCAAAGCGGACGCAATGCCAGCAGTGCAATGGTACGGGCACTCGGGTCCATTATATGCAAGGTGGGTTTCAGATGGCCAGCACCTGTAATTCTTGCGGTGGGACGGGGCTGGTCGTTCCTCGTGGATCCGAGTGTAGCTCCTGTGGCGGGAACGGCGTGGTGAGAGATCGGAAAACAGTACATATCGATATCCCTGGCGGCGTGGAAGATGGCATGCGGTTGCGTGTGGCTGGGGAGGGTGACGCACCTCCTGCCAACGCGGCCACTGGGCCTGGTGTGCGGACGCAGCGGGGAGATCTCTATGTTTCCATCCGTGTGGCTCCAGATCATCGGTTTAGCCGTCATGGCTCCGACATACTCTACACGGCCTCGATCCCTCTGACAACAGCCCTTCTTGGTGGGGAGGTAACGGTGCCGACTTTGGATGGTGAAGTCAAGGTCAAGGTGACTACCGGTACGGGAACTGGCGATCGAGTTACCTTGCCCGGCATGGGGATGCGGAAACTCGGCGGCCGAAGAGCCTTCCAGGCTTCAGGAGACCTGAGGGTAGAATTCAAGGTGCACATGCCCAAGTATCTGACCGGCAACCAGCGGACGATCCTCGAGGTCCTTGCCGACGAGCTGGGTGACAAGACTGCCAAACGGACGATGAACGTTGGCAAGGACAGGTAGGCGGCGGTCACCTATCATGTTCTTCATGTCCCCCCGTCCGAATTGCTGACCTTTACCAGCAGCTCGCGACCTTCCGACCCGGGATCCGGCGACCCTCACCAGAATGAAGGCTTCCTTAAATCTGCATGGCATCGGCTGACGAATCAACATGGCAACCAACCATCACCAGCAGGGAAGCACCAGGATTCTAACTCGAAAGATTCGGGCGATTCCAACCAGGCGGATTCGCCCAAGAAAGCGTCTGGTTCAGGCTGAGAAATGGACTCCTGTTCTCGTGGCCTTGCTTCCTCTTTTTTCCTACACCCTACATAGATCATAGCGGCGGCGAGTTGGTGGTTTCGTTCGTATCTCTTTCTTGTTCGGAGGATCTTAATTCTTTATTTTTGTTTCTCTCTCGGTGATTTTTGGCCGTCAACTAGGCATACCAAAACAGAGCAGGCCAACAAAAATCTCTTGTACCATAGCGTCTGTGACTCTATGGGATGTCCCTAGAGGTGTATGTATATATATCTATCATATCTACTCTCTCCTTTCCCCAAGCAGCCATAAGGACCTTAGTAGAAATCGGAAATCCTCGTCCACCTATCCGGATAATGACAAGCGCATTTGCCCCCTTGTTGATTTACCGGCCTAAGGCCTTCGTTCTGTTTGGGCCGGTAAGCGCCCGGCACCCTCCTTAACTATCGATTCTTCCTCCTATGATATCCGGATGATCGTTTGTGCCAGCGGCTCTGGCCGTGCAGCAGCTTACCAGAGCGCCGGAATGACCTATAAGCATGTCGCATTGGCGCTGCAAGGCGGCAATCCCCGAGCAGACAAGTTGGAGTTTCGTCCTTCTCCTTTGAATCCTTTCATGTTAATTTATGATATGAATGATTGATATCCACACTTGGTGGATCCTTTGTGCTTGACCTGTCATTTCAAATTTGTCATGCCAGCAAACGAACATATATTTTCTTTATCTGCAAATCAGTTGATCCTTTTGCCTCATCTGGTTAGAATACACACAATTACACGTCGAAAAAAAGTAAGAGCCAGTAGCAATATAAAAACAAATATAATAGTATCATAGGTCCAAATAAGTGTAAAGTATATATATACAGCAAAAGCCACTCAACTGGTGAGGTGTTACAGAGTAGGTAGTAATTAAGGAAACAGGCTATGATTGAATCATTGATGATACCTCGGACCGTCATATAGAGTTATCGTAGTCACTTACATGGACTCGACTTAAAGATACGAAGATCTGCACCCCGCCGCCACCATCTGTCCAAGGTCTAGAAACTAGCAGCAAACTTGCATGTCAACAGCAGGCCAGCAGCAGAATCATTTTTCTGTCTGTGACACCATTCACTCTCACCCACTGCCGGTCTCCGTCAAAAGGTGTCATCACCTTGTAAGGTCGCATTTGATGGGAGCAAACTGCTCCGGCCCGCTGTCACCATGGTTCAATCGCCCATGATTTCCTGCCCTCTCAAGCAAACAAATGAGATTGACTGGGTCCGGCCGTTGAAGGACTACATCCAGCAGAGCTATGGCGATGATCCCGAACGTTACCAGGAGGAATGTAACACCCTGCACCGGTTGCGACAGGATATGAGGGGGGCAGGGAAGGATAGTGCTTCTGGCCGTGATCTACTGTATCGGTACTATGGCCAGCTGGAGTTGTTGGATTTACGATTCCCTGTTGACGAGAATCACATCAAGATATCGTTTACATGGTATGTATATCTAGGCCCTGTGGCGGGGATGGTGGTCGATAGGATAGATGGATATATCTATATCCGTATATAGACAGAATATGAGCTGACCTGGCCGACTAACCATAGGTATGATGCCTTCACACACAAAACCACTTCCCAGTACTCCCTCGCATACGAGAAAGCATCCATTATCTTCAACATCTCGGCCGTCCTGTCCTGTCATGCCGCAAACCAGAATCGATCCGATGATACAGGCCTCAAGACCGCCTATCACTCCTTCCAGGCTTCCGCGGGCATGTTCACCTATATCAACGAGAACTTCTTGCATGCGCCGTCCACGGACCTGAGCAGAGATGCCGTCAAGACAATGATCAACATCACCCTGGCCCAGGCTCAAGAGATCTTCCTGGAAAAGCAGATCGCGGATGAGAAGAAGGCCGGGTTTCTGGCGAAGTTGGCCAGTCAGGCAGGGTATCTCTATGGTCAAGCAGCAGACGCAGTACAGGAATTTGTTTCCAAGAGTATCTTCGAAAAGGTGTGGTCGATCATGGTTCAGGCCAAGGCATCTCACATGTCTTCGGTCGCAGGCTACTACCAAGCTCTGGCGGATGCGGAAAACGGGTCTTACGGCGTTTCGATTGCTAGACTACAACTGGCCGAGAAATTCTCGTTGGCGGCCGTCAACGGGCTGAAGTCATTCCCCTCGTCGGTGCCATCATCTGCGAACTTGGCCCCAGAGGCAGGCACCAGTCTGACGGAAATTGCGAAGCGGCAGCTCACGAAAGTTCAGGAGAAACTGGCATCTTTCGTGAAAGACAACGATTTTATCTATCATCAACCGGTGCCGTCGGAAGCCGGTCTGTCGGCCATTTCCAAACTCCCCGCCGCTAAAGCTATCCCTGTGAGCGAGCTGTATCAGGGTCAGGATATTCAGAGGATTATTGGACCTGATATCTTCCAGAAGCTGGTTCCCATGTCCGTCACGGAGTCTGCTAGTTTGTATGATGAGGAAAAAGCAAAACTGATTCGCGCGGAGACCGAGAAGGTAGACACTGCGGATGGAGAGATGGCCGCGAGTTTGGACTACCTCAAACTCCCCGGCAGTCTCAATATCCTAAAGGGTGGAATGGATCAGGAGATGACGGTGGACGAAGAATTTCGGCGTTGGTGTGAAGAGATGGCCATTCACGATCCGTTTCACAAGGCGTTCGATGACCTGCAAGAAAGTAAAGCCTCAGTCTTAGAGATTTTGGACCAATGTACAAGACGACTGGACATGGAGGAGAGTGTCTGCGAAAAGATGAGGTCTAAATACGGAGTCGATTGGACCCAGCAGCCTAGCTCCAGGCTGACGTCCACGCTGCGGAACGATATTCGAAGTTATCGTGATAAGACTAATGAGGCAAGCACCATTGATGCCCAGCTGCTTTCGACCTTTAAAAGTTGCCGAACAGATTTCGATGAGATGCGTTCGGCGGGAGAGTCAGATGAGGTTGAAGTTTTATTCCAAAAAGCCATGATTAAAGCGGGTTCGAAGAATAGCAAGGGCCGAAATGGCCACATGAGCCCTGGCACGGAAGGCACTCTTCTAGATGATGTCGAAGATGAAGGAAGCCTGTCGGTTGCCGAGCAGATTGCTAAGGTCGAAGAGCTAGTCAAGAAGTTGAATCTTGTCAAGCGGGAGCGAGCACAGGTTTTAAAGGATCTAAAGCAAAAGGTATGTCACACAAGGTGTATATAATGATTCAACTCGATTTTTTCCCTCCTCCACCTGTTTCGTTTCATTTCATTTCCCTCTCTCTGTCCTCCCTTTGCATCCGTCATCCTACTAACAGCAGTAGGTTCACGAAGATGACATCTCCAACGTTCTGATTTTAAATAAAAAATCCCTCGGGGGCCAAGAAAGCCAGCTTTTTCAGGCTGAGCTTGAAAAGTTTCGGCCCCATCAAAACCGCATCATCCAGGCAAACCATAAGCAGACGTCGCTGATGAAAGAACTGACAAAGATCTACAGTGATCTGCTTCTTGACAAGCGGGTACGGTCCGAACAGTCCAAGTATGAGACTATAACGAGACAGAGGAATACTGTGATGGCGCGCTATAAAAAGGCATACAATACCTTCAACGAACTTACCTCGGGACTAGTACAGGCACAAGGATTCTATACGGAGATGACCGAGACTGTCGACAGTTTGAAGAAGAATGTTGATACATTTGTCAACAATCGGCGGTCAGAAGGTGCCCAACTGTTGAACCAAATAGAGCGCGACAAGGCAAGCGTTGCTTCAGGGCAGGAGGACCGGGAGAGGGAGAAGCTCAGGCAATTGATGGAACGTTTATCGACAGAGCCAGCAGCGGCCTCATCTTCTCCGTCGAAACAGAAGCCATCCCCAGTGAAAACCACCGCGTCGGCCAAGTCCCCCACAACATCACCCCGTTATCCCTCCGCTATCCCCGTACAACACGTGGCTCCTCCCTCGCAGTCTCCGGCACCGTTTCCCCCATATATTCCCCCGACCGGCGCTATACAATATTTCCCTGGGCAGCACTTCCAGCAAGGTGCGGCCGCACCTCTTTCGGAAGGGTACAATCCGATGGCGTATCCGTTCCCGACTGCCGTCTCTCCTCCACCCACACAGCCGTTCTTTTCCTCGACACCGACGCCGTTCACCGGGTATCAGCATGCCAATACTGGTCCTGCTCCATCTCACACCCCGCAATTCATCCCGCCAGGTTATGTCCCGCCACCGCCCCCTCCACGGCCGTCGCAGACGACTTACCCCCCGACTACTGGCCCGTATCCGTCTGGTCCCGGCGGCTATGCACAGAGCAGACCTTTCAGCGCGAGTTCGCGACATAAAGGGCAATCACAATCGCGACCACAATCGCAAACTCAACAGCCATTGCCGAACGATCCTTGGTCTGGCCTGAATGCATGGAAGTAGAAATAATTATCCCTGACCGCACAAATTTTTGGAATTTTGGTCGTACCGCTCCACTGTTGGAGTGAGAATATGAGGATTTTACTCCATTTATCTATTTCTTTACTCGTCTTCTTTTTCTCCTCCTTGTCGAGACTTTCTACTTGAGGCAAAGAGAGTGTGCTGGCGTTAATATCATCGTATTATTGTCTCCTTCTATTCTATTCATTCACCAGCTTTCCATGCTTATCCATCGGCATTTTCACAGTATGCA
The DNA here is from genome assembly GCA_002240705.1 of Elaphomyces granulatus. NCBI lineage: Eukaryota > Fungi > Ascomycota > Eurotiomycetes > Eurotiales > Elaphomycetaceae > Elaphomyces > Elaphomyces granulatus. Next base: position 25,062 of record NPHW01002940.1, read on the forward strand.
TTTGGACCCTGGTCATTGCCGTACATAACTAGAGAGACTAAGAGCAGCATCTCACTCAAGAGCACGGTAAGGCAAAACACAAATTCAATATATCTTTAAAACTATTCACCACGGCAGTTAAAGGAGAACCAATGACGTCATTTTTCACCAAACGGGGGTTTTTTTTCTTGAGCTTTATTTATATTTTGTGAATACAATCTTAGATTGATGTGAATATGCCTTGAATTCAATGACTAACTTAAGATATTAATCCCTTCTACTATGATAACTTTTTTTATGATAATAGATATCGATCATCCGCATTACTAAACCTCTTGTCGACTTATTACTAAGGGGTGAAAATCTCTTCCCACAGAATGTATGTAGAGAGAAATAGAATTGCTTAGGCTCCTAATGTAAAGTAAAGTACAAAGAAGAACATAAGGTCTGATAAGCTTGATTTTCTTGAAAGAGTGGAAGCTAAGGCAGTATTTATAACAACCTCAGACTATTTGAACTAATACATGACTGTCCTGATAGGGTAAATCAGCGGGGAAGGTGGGAGCTGAATCAAGTCAGATGGATCATATCATGTTGGAGCTGATTCTCTGCTCCAGACCTCATAATACTATAGGTACCTACAGCTACCTAGGTAGGTAGTATCATTCAGATAAGAATAGAGAGAGAATATCCGGCGAAACGCCGACGCAACAAAGGAGAGATGAGAACTGTAATATTCTCAATCTGGGGAGCCAAAACTCGGGAAAGACCTTGACAAATCGCAATTCTAGACCCCAGTACATTAGGAAATACAGAGAATTCTAGCTAGAGCTTATTCTAGTCGAAGCCAGAAGGCTCAGTAGTAGAGTCAAACATTCTCTCCTCGTCATCAATAAGTCGTCGAAGCTCAAACACCTCGACTCTGGCACGAGTCCAGACGGACCACGAGTTCCAATTCTCGGCATTATCACGACCCCATTTCAACAGGCCAGGACACAGGACAATCGCAATTTCCCCCTCCATCTTGCTGTCCGAACCGGCTCATCAATTGATCTGAGTTCCATGCGGTGGTCAGTGGAGGAAAAGCTCAAGTCGTTCTGCTCAAACCACTTGAAGTCCATCAATTCGATGCCAGACTGGAGCATCCCCAGCTTTACGGACAAATTGGAAGCTCCTTTCACAACATGAAAAAGGGCGTCATCGCCATCATCCGACTTCCTACTACAGTACGTGCCAACGATTCCCCCAACTATGTTGAGGATAGATCTGCAGATGGATCGGCAAAATTTATCTCAGTGCTTGTGTCGCTCCGTAGAGTCGTTGAAATACGGAGGCCAGGTGTCTTGTTCTTCGTAGGACTTTAAGCAAGATGCTTGCCAATTTCTAGCCTCTTTGCAATGCGCTACATTTGAAAGTGTGAGCTATTCAATCTGATGATTGTAAACGCTCGAACGTACATACCATATGTCATGAATCTGAAGAGCTGCGTCTCAACTTCCTGTTTGAATGTGAGTTCGCATCCGTTTAGCGGCTTTAGAAGAACATCTCTGAAAATGATATCTACCACGACCGCTTCAATCAGGTGAAGAATGTTAACTCGCATTTGAACTTCTCAAAGGGGAAGTTTTCGACTGTGACAGCCTTCGGATCATTTTGGAATCGGAACACGTCGAATGTGTTGCGAACCGAATTATTCAAGCGGCTGCTATCTCTATTTGAATGGTTCCATGCTCAGGACCTGTGTGACCCTTAAATAAGACGTAGTTGTACGCTACGCCAAAGTTCTCCGCGAGGATCTTCTTGTTGGTCAATCTTCCTCTTTTCCTTCGCAGGTTTGCCTTGACGATTTAGTGGCTCATCATAACTTTAACTAATGAGAGCCAACTTTAGGTGCTGCCCATAGTGAAGAGTCATAACAAACATACCGAAATAGTTAAGAGTACTTGTATCGGGGCGTCCTTGGTAGAGTATACGAGTAATTTGTAAATATTGGGGGGGGCGACGCAATAGCACCCAATAACCCTATTTAATTTATTTAACACCTTGACATTGTCAATTTGCATATACGCAGAGTGTGCATACGTACCTAGGTACGTTCTTCAACATTAATAATAATAACCACAGTATACTATTAACCGCTCTCACTCTCTCTCTCTCTCTACAATAGAGATAGATGGATGCTGCTAAAGATGACATCAATCATGAGCCACGAGATACATAGCAAATTTTGGTGAGAGGTTGCAACTGGAGTTATATATGTAGTAACAGGAGGGAGTTATAGGAACTATGCCTTTGCAACCATTCATTCATTCACACAAGGCAATGAACTACATAGAGTACGTATTAATGTTCGTGTTCTTATATTCCAATATACAGTAATAAGTTTACATCGTTGTTGTCGACTACTCTAGTAACTAGTATGGATTTGATCAAGGACGCGGATCTGGTATGTAGAATAAAATAGAACGATTCGTGCTTATTATTTATTATTATTATTAATTGGAATATATGTATGATAACATGAGAGGCGCTAATATAAAAAGCAAGGGAGGAGAATGTTGAATGATTGATGGTTCTCAACCCTGGTTCCCAGCTCTGACTGAGGGTATATCTATAGATAATGGATGCGTTCCCAGCCATTATAATAATAATTATAGGTAAGGAAGGTATCACCATTATGGAGGAAGTACATATCATAAGAAGAATGTTCATTTCTCAGTTTTGCATACCTTATGTATGATAGGTAGTTATAATTCCAGACGCCCTACGCATTTGTTCAGACTTATTGTCACAAATCCTACCTTCATACTCTACTACTCTATAAGGAGGATACTAAAGGTCAAACGCCTCCCATCAATCATTATCAATAATGATATTATTTTCATTGATGATGATGATGATGATGCCCATCAACCACCATGACTAGGTGACCATAAGCCAAAGAAGGGGGTCAGTGAAGTTCGTGACCTATTCTATCAGGTTCTAATTCTATCTACGATATTATACATCCTGTAGGTATATGATACGACTGAGAGAAGAAACGCCCATTATTTTTGAATGTGCCTAGTAAACTACATGGTCATATCATATCCTATATATGATATATAAGTAGTAGCAAAGAGGTATTATCTCAGAATCTCAGACTATAGATTTTGATGATCTTCTTTCCGTAGTGGTACATGTACGTTGTTTACCTAGCGTCCCGTGCTAATAGATAAAATACATTTCATAGAGAAACTTTTACTCCACTACATAATATAAAAGAATGCGATGCCTCCGTGGGCGATAGCCGTTCAAGGGTCTAAAACGTGAATAATTAAAAAAAAGGTACCCCGACCAGAGCCTCCAGTCTCGGTACAGTGAAAAGAACCGTCGATCGGGATGGGCATCATGTCGATTCCCAGACCCGTGTCGACCAACCCCAGAGTACAGCCGCGCCATCCAATCTATTAGTTCAAATCCCCGTAGGGCCCGGTTTATCCATCCGCTATGAAGTGTCAACAAAGGAAATGAAAAAAAGAGATAAAAAATATTAAATGAAAAGAAAAAGAGAAAAGAAAACAGAATATATATATATGGTGAAAAGGAGACGTTGTAACAGGTTCGTCCAACGCCAGAAGTATAAAGTGTTCTATAAGGCTGAGGGGAGGCATCTTGATAGTTGGTACCTCAGATGGACGAGGAGTGGAAGGGAGAAGACAGAAACCAGCCCCAGAACAAAAGGAAAAACACCCCTAACAGAAAGAACCAATCAACCTCTATAATGTGCGGACTCCCATGTGAACCGGCTATCCGAGTGACCCCTATTCCCTGGAATCAATAACCAAACAGACAAACAATACCACGACCAGGCGAGAAAAGAGCAAAATTCTATTTCATGTGTCGTAGCATACATAACCGCCGGGATTTCGTCGAGGTGGGACGAGCGGCCTTGCTCGTTCCATGGCCAGAAACAAACCCCCTCACGGTCGACCGGAGCGATGGGGACGTTCACTCTAGAGGCGGTCACTCAGGTCGCCCCCCACCACCGAACCGTTGGCGGAGGACGAGCCGGAGGAGAAGCCGCTCCTGGGGTTCAGCATATCATGGACGGCAATCTTGGGGACCTGCGGCACCGGCAGTTTCCGCAGCGTCCCGCTGGGTCGAGACATGATATCCCGGATACTGGGACCGAGGTGCGGCGGGCCCGGACTGTAGAGGTTGGGACCCTCGGGCTGCGGTTCCATGGGGGCCAGGGCCGGCGTGTGCTGGAGCGAGAGGTGACGGATGGACGGGAGCTGCACGTCACTGATGCCAAAGGGTCTCAGACGCGGCGAATGCGCGGGCGTGGCGAGAGGCGTATGGTCGGGGGTGGGTGACAGGGAATCGTGGGAGAAGGTCGGCGACGATGGGGCCGTCGAGTTGGGCGAGCTGGGGCGCGATCGTTTGATCCGATGTCCGTCCCCGTCGTCCTCGTCGTGGGAGTGAGAGCGGGACATGTACGGGGACAGCGGGTAGGCGGACCGGGAGGGTCGACCGCCCAGGCTATGACCGTAGCGATGGCCATGGCTGTGGCGCGAACCGAGGAGATAGTGGTGGCCGCGCGAGCCGGCATGGGGAGAGAAGGCCCCCGGATACTGCTCTCGCTCGACCTGGGAGGCGGCGGTAGCCAGGAGATTGATATCCATGCCGGTGGAGGACCGTTCCCCGGCCCGGAGCAGCATCTGGGAGGCGGCGTATCCGTGGTAGGAGTGGGGTGGAGAGACGTCGGGCGAGGCGACCTGGGAGACGGGGGCCGATCGAGCGATGGGCTTGGTCATCGCGGGCGGGGGCATCATCATGGATCCGGTCGCGTTGACGAGCGCACCGGCACCCCCGTCCGGGCCGGGGACGGCGGCCATCGGTTGGGCCTTGTTCCTTCTCCGCGAGTTGGGATTGTTGTGGATCCTCGAGTGGCGCGTCAACTCATCGGAGCGACTGAACCGCTTGGTGCAGCCCGGGAACTGGCAGGCATGGGGTTTCTCGCCGGTATGGGTGCGAATGTGACGAGTCTGATGCTCGAGGCGGTGAAAGGCGCGGTCACACAGCGGGCACTTGTAGGGTCGCGGGAGATCTGGTCTGGAGTCCTCCGCCGACGGGCGCGCGCCCTTCATGAGCGGTGGCAGCAAGCTGACCGACGCCATCGAGGAGTCCGGATGCTCTCCCAGGTGCGTCCTCCGGCCCAGGTCCGATCGGGGCCCCGTCGAAGGGACGGTGGCCACCAAGGGAGCGAGGAGTCCTTCGTCCACCGGATTCAGCAGTCGGGAGAAATCCACCGCAGACGCCGATGGTGGCATGTGTAAGAAGCCCCGGCGAGGGGCGGGAGGGGGGGGGAGGGGAGGTGTATCTATCGATCTATCGATCCCTCGAGCTCTGATCCCTGCACTCTTTTTCCGCGATGATCTTTTCCGTCCTGCGGGTCCACCACGATGGTTGTCGGTCTCGTGAAGAGTAGGTAAGAATGGATCGACGTGTTCTTTCCCGTCGATCTCTTGGGTAGCATGTACGGTCTTGCTCTTGAAGGGTGGTCGTCGTCGTACTGGTGTGGAGGAGAAGCTGACTGTGGATAGGTTAGGTTATGTTTTGAGTGGTGAGGGAGCCTGCGATGAGGTGAACTTCAGCTACACAGGTGGATGGTAGAGGGAGGATCAAGAGAAAGTGGATGGTAGAGGGAGGATCAAGAGAAAGAAGGGGCAAGAGAGAGAGAAAGAGAAAGAGGGAGGGAGAGGAAAGGAGGGAGGAGGGGAAAGATAAAGAAAAAAAAGACTACTCTACCTGGTGGGAAGGGAAAGAAGCTTGTGGGGGGAGGGAGGAGTAATGAGGGGGAGACTAGAAAAAGAAAGGAATGATACCTAGATTAGATCTGGAGAAAGAAAGAGAGAGAGGAGTATCGTAGGAGAAGAGAGAAAGAAGAAGAAGAGGAAGAAGAAAAGATAAGGAAGGAAGGGAAGAAGAAAGAAGAAAGGAAGCCGCAGGGACTGACTGACTTGACAATGATGAGCAACCCTTAACCTATAACAGATAAACAACATCCACTTTTATAGAGATACTAGAAAGTACCAAGAAAGTCTAAGTCTTAATTTAAGAGACTCCGAAAAACGGCCGTGCGACAAAGTTTTAAGAGAGTGTGGGGGATTTTTGATATCTAGTTACCTATGATACTAGTCAACTACTAGTAGTGTATAGAAAACAAAACTAACTATGATCCTTCCCGGTTAGGTAAAAGCGGAGAGCTTCGTTCCTTCTTTGGTGACTTGCTATCTAGGAATATAATCCAGGATCACCTGGTCTATCTTGTCTGTTTGTGGCGCCCGTTCTTTTTGTTCTTCTTTCTTTCTTCTCTGGAACAAGAGACAAGAGATAACGGTCCATCATATATCCTGGTTATTAACTGATAGTCATAGTTAATAGTATGATATGTAGGGTATAACTCTTATCAGGGTTACAAACCCTATCCATATAGTAGTATATGATATCATCATCAAATCACCATGATATATGATCATTCTGATCATTCCTGCTGGTTCGGACCTGGTCGGATCATTCATCCTCTTCATCCTCATCGTGATGAACATACATACATACATTATTGATCATGAGGCTTATTATAGGTTAAGTCGGTAGTAAGACAAAAAGTATACTAATTATGTACCTACATGTATATGAATAGGCAGTGACAAATTCTATACTACTATCATAGGACAAAGTGGTTATAAGGATATACTTGTATTATTTATTATTTATCGCTTCACATTATGTATATCCATCCTCTCTTTCGCTTCATCTCTCCCTCTCTTGAGATTTGCCCTCTCTTGTTCTCTTGCTCTGCCAGTTCAGCCCACCGCCGATCGGGGCGACCGAGACTCTGCGCCGGGCGAAAGCAGAGTCGGTCATCCCCATTCCCCTAAACGGGCGGGGGTCGCAGGTCCGGGGGAAAGCAAAGCTGGACTGACTCCGATCGAGGAACCTTCTCCATTCGGTCGGGGAAGCCTTCATTCTTTATTATTAATTTATGTTATTAATGTAATGAGGTACGTATCATCATACATGTTACGGGCAACAAAAAGCGATGAACCTATCCTACAGGGATCTGCAATGCCGTCCACCTTTTCAATCTTCATCCTCCAATAATAAGGGCCATGCAAGACCCTTTTTCCCCTCTCTTTTTTAGAGTATTATCATGTCACATCTAGAATATATATCACCAGACTATACATAATCAGTTACAATAACTATCCCTTCTCGATGCCCCTTCCACACCCGGGTTTTTCTTCTCCCTCTTCTTTTCCCTTCATACAGCTTCATCCTTGTTCTTGTATATATGCGGTGTGTTGTTATCGTGCTCTATGCGGGCTCCCGGTTTGACCCCCCCGGTTTGCGCGCTACATACCCCCGGATGGCGCCGTCAGTGCATCAAGGCCTCGTCAGCCCCGGTTACCGCGGGTGCTGCGCTTCCGGGAGATCTCTATCTTGGTTTTTTTTTTTTTTCCTTTTTTCCTTTTCTTTTCTTTTATATGGATGTACATAGTTATGTGTGTGTCAATGTCTACATGCGTCGTGTACTCTCTTTCTTTCCAGATTCTTCTATGTACTATGTATGCATCTCGACACCGCCAACCGTTCCCTGGTGGAGTCTTGACTCTTGGGCATCTGTCACCAACCACCGATACCTAGACAGACAGAAAGTCTTCCTTTGCTCCCTTTGGGGCGGAGGGCGGTTCGGCAACTAACGAATGAAACCCACTCATCTATTCTCACCGTCTGACGGGGCGGCTGACAAGACGTAGATATGTCTCCGTATGGTTTGTTCATTATTTATTGTTCTCAACATCATCATAATAATCATATAGTAGTATCACACATACCTAGGTAGGTAGGTACAGTACCAGCTAAGGTATCAAGACTCCACCACGGACCAAAGACAAGGACGCCTTGTTCATCTAGGGCCAACGTTCCTGACTCGGATATAAATTTTTTTTCTCTTGGGTCATTTCCCCACGGGTAAAATCCCAATATTCGATACCTGGACGATGATGAAAGTGAAGACAATAATGATGAGAGAATAGAACACCCTAGTTCATGCGGGGAGCAGCTATGATGCCATTGACGAAGAAGATGGTGAGATTGTTGATGATGATGATGATGATGATGATGATGATGATGATGATGATGAAATAGTGATGATCATCTCAAAAAAGAAGCGATTGGACGCGGGGATATGCATAATTATGTAGTGATGTACCAGAGAGGGAAAGATCAAAGCCAATCAACAAAAGACAAAAAAGATTTGGGATAGAACATCCTGACCAGTCATGGTCTCGAGCTCGTTCCCCTCCTGTCCCCGTCGTCGATCAGGTACCCCAGACTGACGGTGTCATAACATACATCATGATATGATATAACTTCTTCAGCCCTGTAACCTGTTGGGCCTGTTCTAGCCAGCAACATTGAACATATCGAGCCGATCCGAGGCTGAAGCAAGCCTGACAGGGAGACGCGGGATGTATGATACTACATATGTAGTATGCATACGAGGTACTCTTCAATGTCTTGATCGATGATTAAAGAATTAAATGATTTACAAGCTGTCAGCCTCATAGCTACGAACCGATCGACAGTCTGCAGAATAATACCTAATAAATTGAATCTCGGTCATCGGTTCTCATCGAGTACATACATCATCCGCATCTCGATCCAGTAATAATATGTACACCGGTCCGATCCTCTATATACTTGGCACTTCACTTGGCACAGACAAGTCGTACATACGAGATTTATTATTATTAATAAATATTATTAATATGATAGTTATTGGGCAGTCCTTTCCAAGAATAATCTCTCTCCGCGTCGTGACTCGGTGACCCCCGCAATCCAATTCACCAAGGATGAAAAGAAAGCATCACGATTCACCTCTAAAGTTCAGCTTCATACCGCAGACATACAGTGGACAAGAAAAGGAAAAAGAAGAAATAATATCATAGCAATCTCCTGCGCGACGATTCAGGAACCAGCATCTCTCAATTGCAAGGGAAAAAATCGGGGCTGGCTGGACAGTGGACACGAAAACGGTTCGGGATGTCTTGCCCCGGACGTCGTGTGTGGAGTCTGGAGTACGAGGGACTCCGGCTGGTACCATCATACATACACTAACTAGGTAGGTAGTTAACTATAAAATAAAAGTGGAGATTTACCTATGATATGTATGTATGTACTCTGACATACATACTCTAGCCAAAAACGTGGAGCCTCATTGTGGAGAAAACCTTATGACTATTATTTAACCGAGTCGGTAGTACAGAAATCTAACAGCAGGCTGCAGCCAACTTCTATGTAACAAGGGTATTCCGTACACGGTACATAGGTAGGTTTCTCGAATTTTTAAGATATCCGCTTTCCTCCTTCCGGAGTAGTTTGTTATTTGATTTCTTTCAACTGTCTTTACTATCATATCCATCGCAATCTAGTTCAACTGCCGGTCACAGAATCAGTAAGATTGTATCAAACGAACTTGCAATTACTCGAGTATACTAAATAAACTACTACCATATTATCCTTTGAAGCTCTATGTAGTACAGTATATAGTAGTTACTATCATAGCAGTGGATACTAAGATTGAGCATATAATCATTAAAAAAAAAAAAAAAAAAGCTTACACCATGAGTTACCTACCTTACTAGCACATAGCTAAGCGAGAGCTGAATGTCGTTCCTGAAGCTTCCATGGATCCGCGCGATTTAACTCGCCAGGAATCCCTCTACTGACGCGGTTTCCCTGAAACAAACCTACCTATGATATATATATTGCATGTGATGCACTCATGGTTTTTATAGTTAGATGGTATAGACCTTATCTATCCACTGAACCGCCTTGAAAATTTCCCTTGCTTTTCGTCAGTCTCGGCCTTACATTGATCCCTCCCTCTACACAAACTATCATAACTCGCCTCGTGTAAGAAAGGGTTAGAACTTAGAATAATATCTCCTTATGATATTCTAGCCCTTTCTTTCCTACATGAGGCGGAGTGAATATATTATAGCTACTAAAGGACCGCAAGACTGCTTCCAAAGTATAATAACCCTTGAATCAATGCGGTGATTTTCTTTCTTCATTTATTTTTATTGCCAGGCGCTATATCCAGGCTGTATTGTTGGTAGGTATGTAGCCCTGGCTGACAAAGTCCACGTATGTACATACATACATATGTATCTATGGTTTTTTTAGATTGTCAGGGTATGTCTGTACGGAGATAACCTTCGGCATCGGACCGTGGAGAGAAGTTTGGGGGTAACTTAGTAAGGCCCCCGTAAGGGCGAGGTAAATATTCATATTATTACTATTATTTATTAAATAGTAAATGCCGTGTTGACAGTTGTCAAGTTCAACAAAAGAGGCTCTTCTCATACATGTAACACCCCAGACTCCACGAGTCCGGGCTAGATCGTGGTGGAGTTTGTTATTATTATGTTAGGTAGTTATGTGGGAGGGCCCCGAAGGGGCGGTGGGAGTTAGTATGAGATTTTTTAACATTCGGGTTCTTCACACCGATAGTTATGTAGTTGGTTTTATTATAAGTTAGTCAGATGTTATATAACTTAACTGTTATGTAACTACATACGACTAATGATGATAATAAACAGCGCCCCCTGTGTGAAATGTGAACTTTGAAGTATGATCGATGATTGCATTATTTATGATATGTATGATATGTATGACATGTATATATCATCTATGTCCATGTTCATGCACCTGCACCTGCGACGACGACGACGACGACGACGACGAGGAGGAGGAGGAGGAGGAGGAGGAGGCCGAGGTGCCAATTGAGTAACAACAATACCAATTATGCTGCTGTGTACATGGGCAGTGAGCAATGTGCAGATGAGAAGGGAGGACAGATAGATATATGTACAATAACTATATGCATGCACGTAGGATATATGCATGCATCTTCTCTATGAGATCGACTTCTCCACCGAGAAACGATAGTCGGGACACTACATACATACATATGACTATTTACTGTATGTATCATTATGTATATGAATTGATCACGCGTCATCGTCATCATCATCATCATCAGTGTATGTATGTATGTATATAATACCGCCCTCGAAGAGAAACAATATGATAGAAAGAGTTGGACCCCTGAGCGATCAATGTACAGTAGTTAAATGTTTTCGTTCTCGATATGATATATGCTATTATTAGCGGGCGCCGGTCATACATATCATAGTCAGGTACATACCTGCATATTACAGGCTACAGCACAAATCTGCATCCATTGGGTCTGAGTCCTGACAGGTGACGATCCATCCCGAACTTCGGAGCGTATTCCCATTCATTATTGGTGGGGGGGGATGAGCACGTGTCTCTGACAGCGGGCAACAAACTAACTCTAACTTCAAAAGCGATATTCGCTCTCCATTAGTATACATAGAGGATACAATTACATGGGTATCTTTACTTGATCATGAGGGAGTATTACTCCTTCGGGTAGGTTTAACTACCAAAAGAGGGATCCGGTGATCGCATGCTCATGCCATGGCTCGGTTATTCGTACCCATGATAACCATGATAATGATAATCTTAAGTTTGTGTGCTTCGCTAAATAGGCAGTATACTCTCTATCATACATAATAGGTCGTGATTAGTTGCGTGACTTGCGTCCCATTATTATCCCTATCAGTGGATACGCGGCGATTAAATTAAAAATATGGGGTGATTATGGGGTGACACCGTGATCACAACAATCGTCCCAACCTGAAAGGCTGAGTCGCATCGATTATTACGAATGGTAGCGATGTTTCTCACTGGATAGAGACATAAACGGTAAACCATCGAGGCGGTGGAAATGGGAAAACCACTCTCTTGGCGCATATCTGAGAGCATATCATATGAAAGAAGGAGATAATGGTTCTGTTATCAAAAGTTGTTGGCGAGCGGCCACCAACAGGGTCTCTTCAAAGCCTTTTTAGCGGCCGCGTAGTTATATAACATATGCGTTGTATGCAGACTATGGATCAATTAACAATTCAGCGAGGTGGGCGGTTTCAACGGCCATTGGTCGTATTGTGTTCCAGACGTACGTCGATTGCTCGACAACTGTCAACGCTGTAAGCGGCTGGTGTTGTTTCAGTGGACGAAATGTCGGACCAGGGAGGTTTTGGCGCTCCAAGCGCATAAAAATAATATAATAATAATTCGTTCATGTATGATGATGATGCGGAATTCGGAGACGATGCATGTCTCGGGCCGGAGACCGGCGGAGAGGTCGAGGAAGAAAAATAATGAATACTTTTATGTAGTTACATATGTAATATGAAGATTCTTTCTGCCCATTTCACAGACCTGTACATAATGATATATAATATGAATGTTGATACAGTTTTTCTCTTTCTCTTCTTTTTCCCTTTCCAGTCTTTCCCCCAACAATCTGGGGTCTGTTAACGTTATGATTCGCAGTGGATACATAACTTTGAACCCCGTTAATACGGGGTGTTGAATAACTTTTATTATTATTACCTATTTCGAATTTTCTCCGTTCTTGGGTCACGCCGCCAAGCTGCCTCTATTCCTCTTTTTAACCTGGGTACACCGCCGATATCGATCATGACGCATTGACGCCGAGCTCGAGCGCTTTGGGCGCTGACTCGATATGAAAAAGGTTGGGATAGAGTACATATCCAATGCGAGGTGAGGTGATTGAAAATCGCACTTGCGCATTACTATTGCTTCATCTGCAGCTCGCCCAGGCTCCTCAAAGTTGGTATTACCACACCTTCTTCCGAGGGGAGAAGGAATGGGAGTGGGATGCATAACTATGGCGACATCTCTCCTGTCTTTTCCCGACTGTCGCCTCACCACAGACGTGGGAGCCTGGGTATCGTGGTGATTATTGATTATATGTCATCCAGTGGCGATACGCGAACGATCTGGGGCTGAGTTAAGGGAGAGTTACGGGGATCGCCCTGGCTTGAGGCTTGTGTCAGAGTGTCCTGATCTTGTGGCACGGACCGCACAGTGCTGCGGGACCGGAACAGGGAATCGGGATTAAATTGGGAAAGATTTCAAAGCGGTGAATCGTCTTCCTACATATATCATAAGTCTGTCACACCAGAGGCGCTGTACAGTCCTATGACAAAGTCCATGGATTCATGTGATAGGTATATCATACGAAGTACATACATAGACGCATGCATTTCTTACCCCGCGCGGAGATGGCGGATGGCAGAATGCAGCCATCTTGACATACTAACTTACATATACTACTACGTATGTAGAAAGAACTGCTAACAATCAGGCGGTAGTTAGGACGACGTCGCAGCAGATGCGGCACTTCATATCTGATAATCTGACCTATAGTTAGCTCTCAAACACCTTTTGCTCCAGCCGAGAAATGAGCTTTCGTATCACAATCGCTGTCGGTGGTGGCCATTCGCAGTATTCTACTACATAATATACGGAGTCCTCCGTCCGTACATAGGTAATTGCATCCATCAATAATTGATGCACAGAGTACGCCATATGACCCTCTGCGTTTACGTACCTGGTTCTCGACCGTTTCTATCATACCGTGTACCAGCACACTTTCCACACCCCTAGCCTGCTCGAGCAGAGCCAAGCTGAGATCTGCGCCTATACTGCCTACTGCCATGCATGATGAGGTGCCCCCATCATACCCAATTTGTATAGTTTATATAGCCAGATTGGGAGATAGTTGACCAGTCTTATCATAGTGATCGTTATCTTTCATCAGATATCGACAACCCTGGGGATTATTTCCCAGCTGGAGACAGTGGAAATGCACAACTAAATAAAGATAAAGATGCTGGCCTGTTCTCTCCCATCTTTGAACTTTTCTTTTTTTAACTTCCTCTCTTCTTCCCCTCTTCATTTGGGTCATTAAAGTATTGGAGATTTACTGCTATATGCCTACCTAGGTATATCGAGAACGTATGGAGAGATTTCAAGTTGGGACTATTACCGCTTAGGCTACATCAATCACATGCTCTGATGAAGAAGTCGTCATCCTCATCGAAGATTAGCACTTTCAAATGTGGCAGGAAGGGTGTGCAATCAGAATGGATGGTGGGAAAAGGGGGCTGCCGTACAAAGAACGCGATAGGGGTCCCAAGGCTTTCGTCGTCAATGAATGGTCATATCGTACAAGAGTTCTTCCATCTGAGAACTCACACTGTTATCTACGGTGATTCTTGCACGGCAGGACGGTTGCCCGATTGGGGAGCCTGGAGGGGCTTCTCGAGTCTCGACTCCTCGAGGCTATCTATCATAGTATCGGGCAACCAGGACGTATCGTTATGAACGGGGTTAGTGTACAGGCTCAGCTCAGACTCTTCTTTCGGACTTTCCTCTCCGTCGTCCGCTGTAAAATTAAATAATAAAATAAAATAATAATGGTATGTTCGTCTCTCTTCGGCCTCATTCACCTGAATGGATGGACCATTCAAAGCTTGGACGGCGCCGTTTCGGAATGCTGGCCAACCAGGCAGGCAGAACGGCCAGAAGTGATGATGCGATATCGCGGGGGAAAATTATCATCACTTATAACTTACTATTGCACTACTAGCTCTGGATTAGCCACCGTGGCGCGTTCCCAATTTACAATCAAACATCCGGAGATCTGTCGGCGACTCGGCATCTCTTTTTTTCTTTTTCTTTTCTGCTTCTTTTCTTTTTCTATGTAAAATATCCCTTTCGCGGGGCTGCAGCGTCACAGCATGGTCCCAGGTGGCATTAACTTGCTGACTGCCTTGAACCTTCCAGCCCCAAGCTCGTCCCCAACGTCTGCTTGATTGCATTATTATTCCATGTTGGCCTTTCTTGGGGGGTTATGATATGGCGCCAGCCCCGGTCCCTCCGCAGGTTCGTCTGCAAGGCATCTTTCTTATCTTGTCTTGTATATTCTTTGTTAACTATACACTATCATATGAATGCGCCTCGTGAGTCGTCAGTTTCCCTAGCCGGTGTTGTCTTCCCTGCTGCGCATGCCCCTCCCCTTTCGGTTTCCTCTTATCATCAAATCTTTTTTTAGCGGCTGACTATGATACCTAGTCTCCGCAGTAATAATAAGCCATTACGCCATTTACCCCAGAGTTCGTCCAGAACATGGGGGCCGCTTTGTTCGACAGGCCGATCTCACGCGGAGACTGGAGTCATGCCAAGGTTGGGGTTGAAAACTGGAGATTGAATATCATAATCTGGGGTGCGGATCAAGATCCCCAAGCCAACCGCCCGTCGATAGTACTGTACCTACCTGGTACGATGTATCTAGGTATGTATATATGTCAGCTCTTCTTGACGCCGCTATCAACTATCATATGATTTCATATCTCGAAGCAACTGCCTATCATAAGTCTGCCTTCCCCGCGTCCATATCTAGCCAATCACCTTGTACGGTCCGATATACAAGTACACTTACTATTACTCTCTTCCGTGGTACAGCGTGACATGGTTCAATAATCGTTGGCTCGAAGCATATAGTCGGCGAGCCCTAATATTAACATACATTACATTATTAATAATACATATACATTTATGCCCAGGTAGGTACACATACATACATACCTAGGTATACATAAAGTTTAGCGGTGAAGGCGGGATGGTTAGTAAAAAGTACAGGACTTTTTATTAGGTATCATAGTTATTAATATCTATAAGCTTCTTTTAAACTCCTCGTGGCAGTTCCTGATCAGCTGGTTGGGTGTTGTTGTTCCTTGAAGGTTATCCTTTTCGATCATATCGACGTAGATATTTCGCATGTGCTATCCTATCTGGTCATTATTTGTCCTGGATCGATCTTAGAGAGTTATATTATATAATTAGCCGGAGCGCTCCGTAGGTTTCTTCAGCAAGTTGCTCTGTTCTAGGCCCTCATCGCGAAAGGATCAGGTTCAAATTTAAAAGAAATTCAAGCTTCATCTCCTCATCATCGTCATGGATCGATATCGCCCGTTAGTTACCTTCCAAGTTCCCAACTTTTATTTAAACCTTTTAGTCACTCCGTCCGTCGTTCTGTGCTCCGACCGCCGGTCCGGCTCTTCAAACTTGTCGCCGAGTTTCACGTGACTATTTAGGCCCTGTACTTCGTCATCGCGGGTCTTCATCTCCCGAGAATCCGAGATACATGTACACTATGATGCCAATATGGAAATCAAACGATCAACCAGCTAGAAAAACCCCCACCACAGTATACTACTGATACTATGTATAGCTGTGGCACGAGCCTCGCGACACGGCGGCTAGTCCGGATAGAGCTAAAGTGCATCACGATTCACGTTGGAAACCTTTTCTGCCAAGCTCCACCGCCCATGAACGTGGTCAGGAACAAAGGTCAGGCGGTGCAATGACAGACGAGATTCCAATAGCCATTCCAGCATCGATTCGATACCTCTGCCGTATCCCACCGTTCCTGCCTCTTCCCACTGTCGCCCGGCGGCTCCGGCCTTGGTTCCTCTCTCTCCATCTCTTCCGCCGGGGTACGTGACCATGGCCCCTCCACGGCCACGGACGGCGGCCAACCCGGATGATTCACGAAGTGAGGCGTCAAGCAGCACGAAGGAGCAGAAAGCATCGGCTGTGAAGGCAAAGAAGCCGGGGAACACATCTGCATCGGCCGCCGCAATGGCGGCCAAGGCTCCCATCGCCCAGGACGCCGGACAGCGAGAGGAACAGCATTTGGTGAGTCGTTGTTTGATTCTGATAGAGCGAGGTTGAAAAAGAAAAAAGAGCCCATGAGAGAGAGAGAGAGAGAGAGAATGTGAACTCATGGGACTTAGTGTATTCCTTTTTCTATGCTGACCCTCCTGATCTTTCAGATCTCTTGGTCGGAGATGCCGCTTTCACTCCTTCACGACTACCGGCAGGCCTACAAGCTGTCGACACCGAGTGCCTACTCCAATCAGTTTTCACAGATGCTCCTCTCTCGGGGCATTGGCTTGCGGTCCCCGACCTCCATTGCCGCTCGACGCGGCCAGTCACCGTCCCGAGCTCGACAGGGGGTGAACGGTTCCACCAAAAACACGGAGACTCTAGAGCCGGTAGTGATGTCTGAGAATACTGTCGAGGAGACACCACGCACAGGCTCCCCGGGAGCTTCTCCGGACGGTGGAATCGGGCGACAACCGCGTCTGCATAGCATCATCGGCCAAAGTCGTATCGGTAAGGGCCAGTTAGCATTGGCGGTGCGTAAGCACTTCAATAGCGCCGGCCTAGTCGAGCAGGAGGCTATTGCAAGATTTCTTTACAAAGTCCGCGAGGAGAGGAGGGGACACCAGTTCAGACTTCGTTTTCAGCTGTAAATTACTTTTTTCTTCGCTCCGATTATTCCGCAGATGGCATAGTTCCTGCTGGCTGGGATCTACGATTCCTGTATGACATCTCTTAACCATTTGCGATTTTTCTCAGGGGAGGCTTTTACTGGATGCCGGTAGCTTTTTAATAGCTGTGGATTTACACACCCACGCTCGACGGCTTATTCTCTCTCTCTCAGATGTCCTGTCTTCCCAGGTGACTAGATACCTATTCAGTATTTTAGTCTCGAGAGGGATATCTTACTAATTGGATCCTCATACTACTAAGAAATATGTACAATCATCCCTTCATATGCCTACGTATACACAAACACCAAATTAGACGAATAAGAGCGAATCTGTCCCTCAAGTTAGTCTACACATTGCTGCTCCGTGTCGTGAAGACAGCGTTGAATGTGTCCCTGATATACATGCACCCATTGAAATTTGAACCGGGACGATCTGATTCAACCGTTTCCGTCGAGGCTTTTTAAGTTTTTATGTATTACCTCGTTTGAGTAAACTTTGAAGAAAGATACATAATGAGAGGTGTACCGTGTCTATGCACCGTTCTGGGTTCGTTCTATCATACCTGAGTCTGAGTGATATTCTTCAAAATAGTGTCCGCAGTATTTGTCTATTTCTTCTCTTTCTTTTCTATTACTATCAAAGGACAGGAATCCTGGGCATGAAAATATGCATCGTAACCCGGAAACCTCCCTTTATCAACACACACACCAAGATCACGAATCCTCGCGTTCCTCTTCGTCAGCCACGAGGCCCGCCTCGATCCCCTTGATCCAGTCATCGTCTGCTTCCGAGTCTTCTCCAAGCTCGTCTTGGCTGTCTGCGATTTCCACGGCCTTTCGCTTTCTCCACTTCTCCGGCGCAGGCTGTTCGTTGACTCTGAGGAGATTGGTGAGCGTTCCCTCTGTCTTCATTTCTCGCAATTTGTTCTGATCCGGTTTTGTGAGCGTGTCTTCTCTACGGAGGAGAAAGCAATAGAGGGGAGGGGAAAGGGGGAATAACGCTACTTTCACACTCACCGTTTCAATGAAGAAGAGGACAATGTTTTCTTCAGCTCGATCCGGGAGCGCTTTCCCACCTTTCCTCGTCACCTCCGCAATTCTGGGGCTATTTACCACGTGATCGTTGCCAATCGCCTGTGGCCCGGTCGGGAGCCAATCGCGGTAAAGAAGAATTCGCGTATGGACGCTCATCTCCCATGGACCTCCAGCCAGTGCTGGATACAGTGTTGGGCGCGCGTGGCCTCTGACTTTTGTGTGCATCTGGTTGAGCAGCAACACCGCTAAACGACGGGATGCTGCAAGCTTCAGCAGGTGGCTAATTAGCTCGTTAAGGACATTCCGTCTGCGATTCAGAAGCCACTGCAATTGCTGATTGTCGTTGAGTTTCTGCTGGTCAAACTTGGATTTCAGCTCCGTCGTGTGTGGAAAATACGACAAAAATGGCGCCGATATCGAGTCCAAGACAAGCAGGCTGGTGCCTTCCGGGGGAAAGCCCGTGGGGGAGTTCAGAAGGAGCGCTAGCAGGTGAGGCAAAGAACGGGCACTGAGATGGATAAACCTCTTCATATGGTCGTCCTCCACTACTTCCTGTGCTCGGGAAGAAGAAGCTGTCTTATCATCCGTAGACCGAGTTAATCCATGTAGTAGTTCCTGCACCCGAGGCGCCGGAATCGGCGAGCTAGTATCTATAAAAATGATTAATAAACGCCTATGTCACACGAGAGGTTTAACACATGAACCGACCGATCCAGACGACTTTATCCCCATCATGAAGGGCGTTGACAGCAGTGCTTATACTTAGTAATGAATAATGTCAGCAATGAAAGCAGATTCCCTGCATCCGTCCGAAAGAGAAAAAATGGGGACCCACGCTATGGTCGTTTTACCCACTCCTGGAGGTCCATAGATTTCGGTAATCTGGGCTCGTGGGATTCCCCTGGTGCGTGGGTTCTGCCTTGACAATTCATGAGTTGGAGAGGCGAGCGCCCCATCGAGCAGATCAAGACCAGTGCGCAGCGCTCCTAGTGCTGCTGATGCGCGGAGAGATTGTGAAGCGGGCAGTGCAAGAATGCGGTCTGGTGCAAAATGTCAGCAAGACGTCGTCCTAGATGCAGCACTGGTAGATACTCACGAAATTCTAGGCCTGAAGGATTCGACATATGGTGGTTCATTATTATTCAGTATCCTTGTCTCAAAAAGAATCCGTTGGGAGGAGAACATTTGTCGGTGCGTATGTTCTCCTGGAGCTGACTCAATATATCGATCAATCAATCTGATTCAATCTTCATTGCAGTTTAGCTCCTACGAGCAAGAAAAGCTTTTGTGGCGTTTCCGAAATGGTTCTGTCTGTTCTTCGGAAGCTGCCATGTATGTAATTTCGAATGAATCACGTAGTTTCAAGATTCATACACATTCTATTGAACCTCAAGAAAGAGCCGTGCTTCTGATTGGCTTTAGAAGGTAACTAGTCTAGTCTACTAGTAGTTTAGACTCCACCCGGATTTCACCCATTTAGGATGTAAACTAGGGCTTCAACATTGCTCAATTCAACCTACATGCTATTTTTGGATAAGACGAATTCGCAGCCAGTTTCAATTGACAAAGACATACTCCAGCTCTAGCTAGGTAGCAAGTATAATTCAAGCATACTACGTAGACTCTTAAATCAATTAACTATGCAAAGCGAGGGAATCGCTATGTCAACAAGCCTTGTCTGATCTTCCACGATAGAGAGAAAGTTGTAGTAATAATATCCACAAGATACTGTATACATACCTAGTATCCCTACTGTACATAGATGATCGCAAATGCACAAGAAATACTAGAAATGAGGTTCAATTGACCACCTTGAGGTCCTTCAGCGTGCGACTTCGCAGTATATGCAGACGACTCTTCTCCCAACATCAAGCAATTGCTCCCGTCCCTACATAGCTCATCAGGCGGCTCTACGTCGAGCAAATCGCGCTCCAAGCTGCATCGGCGAGGAAGTAAAGTCGACGCCAACCATACAAGCTCTACGGCATCTTTTTCATCCTGCTCATCGAGTAGAGTAGTCCAGGCCCTTTGGAAACAGTTGGATTGAGGAGTAGTTATGTTGTTGCACGTTCTTATCCAATAGGTGCTATTCTGAAATTGAAAAGTAACGGTGTTGGTAATCTCATGGCATACTACACTGCTACCTATTGTTCGGTAAGACTGATCCAGGTATGAACGACTTAAAGCCGTCTGCAGAGATACGAAGGTCTTTTGTTATGAGAACACACTTTTCCTTTTCCGTACAAATTAATAAGTATTAATGACTGGGCGAGAGTTTTGTTCAACCTGAGATTGATGTCGGGACAGCATTATTTATATATCGGAAGCTTCTGGAACGTATACTCTACAACACAATTCACCGGCTCATTATTCAGCAAGCAGCGACAGATTTCAAGCCCGAAATAATGCCCAGTTGGTATTCTCTACCATAATTGAATATTTATTATATTCTCCTGTTGAATGACTACATATCCGTTTCGATATTGTGGTGGTGCGTAGCTATAGGCTTGGACGCTAAAACTACCTACATATACAGTCATATCATAGCTGTATGGTCGTGGATCACATTTCTCTGCAACACTACGTCAGCTCACAAGCTATTTGCATCTTTGCCTCCTGCCACGTCTTTTGTCAAATAGATGCCATTTCGAGGCTTTATTTCAGCCTTGCAGATGCGGTACACACAACCACTTCAAATGGAAGTCGAGTACAGAGATGAGGGTGACAGTAGGAAGTGATAAAAACACTGGACCCGCACGGGGTCAGCTCATTTATATAATAATCAGAACCACTTTATCTTGCAAGTATTTGGCGTCATTAATCGTCTCAGCCTATGGGTATTTTCCCAGAGTGCACCCATGGAGCCGCCACCTTACACTACTGCTCGAGATGTCCCTGAAGGGGACAGTCTCATCATCGCACTCGATTTCGGCACAACATTCAGTGGGTAGGTTATCCGACCCTCTTCAGAATAGTACTGTATTGATAACGCTGACACGTTGCACTACGTCTAGTATCGCGTATGCGTTCTCCACGGATAGCGAAAAGATCTACACGATCACCAACTGGCCCGGAGGTGAAGATCTAATCGCCCCAAAAGTCCCAACCGTCATTAGATATGATCCTGGATCAACCACTTCTTTTCAATGGGGATATGAGATTACGTCGCTGGACGACAAGATCACGGCTCTCAAGCTTCTTCTTGATCCCGATCAACCTCGCCCCTACTTCATCCCGACCAACGTCGAAGTGGAGATGGTAAAGCTCCCGAAAACTGTTCTAGAAGTCGCGTCTGATTACATGGGAGCCGTGTTCCAACATGCTTTGAAAGAAATCGATCCAGAAGCAGTTCGTGCTTACAGTCCCAGCAGTTTGGTCCGATAAAGCTAAAGATATGACTCTTCGCGTAAGCTCCAATATCTTCCTCTCCTTTAGAAATCTATGCTGACTCACGCAAGGCTGCTCGAAATGCTGGCATCAGCACTATCTCGATGATTACCGAGCCTGAAG
>NPHW01002941.1:532-90202 GCA_002240705.1 Elaphomyces granulatus
AATATCGACATTCTGCCAACGGACGGCGTGTATCTAGAGCGGGAGCAATGGGAGCGAGTGCGTGGTCGGATCCAGGCATTCGAGCAAGGGGAGGACTTGATATGGGATGTGGAGGACAATGGGCCAGAGTATGACCTTCAATTTAACTCAATGTAATTAATCCAAAAAATGAAGAAGAAACGCCTATAAAAAAGAATATAAACCATATATATACGCAATATTGACCCCTGTATTCAACTAGTCGGGGGAATAAATCAACCACCAGATACTGCAGTTCCAGCTAGAACGGATGCGGCGTCCATTGTCCTTTTCATTTCGCGTTTGAAAGCCCGTATTTCCTTTAGGAACGACCGTGCGATACCATCGGAGATGCCAGACTTTATGGCTAGCTGATACTGATGCATTCGAAAGAGCGTATCAAATAGTATTATTATATTTATTTAGATCTAAGCTTGTATCATTTGTTTTTGAAATATGAGCGAATCAGATTTGAATAAATCTAGCCATCATATCATGATATGCACGACTGACCCACGTTACTAGATGCAGGTACGGTCAATTCATGTATTATTCCCAATATTACAATGAATTGATGCTGGAATCAGGAAATTGTAGCCGGTGAAAATCAACGTCTTCTACATCTTTTCCTTCGGCGAGCGATTGGAGCGCCTGTACTTGGCCAGGGAGTAGGGTCAACTTAGCTAATGTCTCCAGCTCACGTATGCGATCATCGAAAGAATATTGATTGAAATGATAGCTATCATAATTTCGGCCAGTGGCATTGTACCTCAAGGGGAGGGCTAGAAAATCTAATATCCATGTTCTAAGATAAATGAATAATGTAAAATCGATTGCGCGTATCAGAACGCGTGTTTAATGCCCCTAACAGTAGGAAGTTGAGCGTGTCAATTTCGCATATGGCTAGATCTATACAAAATCTGAAGTTCGGCGAATAAGCACGGGTGCAAACTAGACTAGGTCTATGCTTATGCTTGTTTTAAGATCTAAAGAGTGTGGGGTCGAGAGGGTGTTATCATACCTCAATTGGATACCATTTCTCGCTAATATAATAGCGGATAATTTCAGTGATTGGCTCAAAAATGTGCGCATGCACATTGGCCCCCACAATTTATTACCATCCGACCCACAAGGTGTTAATTAAAGTTCGATCTAAAGTAGTCGCCCGTACATGTAACAATATAAAAGCTTCGCTAATGAATGATCAATGCCGCAATTCGTCTTGCCGTTGATCGTTAGCAGGCATTTATTATTATTATTTTGTAGATGAGAGCTTAGAGCCAATCTTAATTAATAAATCAATTGATGTATCCTAGATTTCAACTATATATCTCGAGTCATGGCCCGAAAATAAGTTTGGCAGCTCCCATATGCGCGCCCCTATAGATTTGGCACCACCATTTTGTGCTCATCTTGCTCATCAGTTGGTGGAGATATGGGCTACAACGGCCATGAAATTCAGCAACCATTCCAAGGAGAGCTTGATAATATTATCGGTATTCCTGCGGCTTGATTGAGAGACAATGGAACTTCTAAATGTGAAATTTTATTTAGTTAAACAGTTGCTCGATAAGGACCTCCCTTCAAGAATCTCGCGGGCAGTGAGAATTTGCCGCGGGGTCTTGCAAAGTATACTTCTGAGATCTATATATATGGCGCTGAGAACTGATGAGGCAGCTGGAATCGTTATCAGGGAGTGCTGAATTCACCGATTCTATAACTAACATCAAAGTCGTATTAAGAGTCTCTATCTTCGGGGAATCGATCGGTCTCCCAAGTTTTTAAAGATTGATAATTCAGTACATTTTTTATTGTATAAATTCTATTTTCTGATTGAAATTAATAGGTATACCCATCAAAGCTCGCAGAAAAAAGACAGAAAAATATTTCTCTAGCTAGGTATCTGTCGTACGATGAATTCTTTTACTTGAAATCCAGCAGGACGGAAGTCGCGAATTTACATCTTCGTCTGAGGAAGCATATTTGCTGTGTCAAAGAACCGGGAATGTCATATTGGATACTTAAGCCATATCAATATTTGTTTCATTATTGATCATCACAACCAAATGGAATGATTCTTGTTATTAGTACTTACCTCAACTCGTCAATTACTTGTCTCATCAATTGCAATCGCGAAAACCCGGAGGAATTGCTTAATTGTGACAGCAATAACATGCGCCAACGACTCCTGATAATTGTAATACACGGGCTTATGTGTTCTCTTTCGAGTAGCCGAAATTATTAAGAGTCACTACTAACGCTTTGTGCTTTTAAAGAATTAATTATTATGTATCTCCGAGTGTCAGGCACATTGATGCGGCAAAACAAGGGAGGTGGCAGCGCTAGACTAGGGAGGTGGCACATAACGGGGTGGCGCATATCATGTAGTTCCCGCACACCCGCCCAATCAGCAGCATCCGCAGCACCCCACGCGATAAAAGCAGTGAGATAAGAAAAGGTCTAAGCATGCTGAGGTAACTGCTACGTCAGGTCTAATGGATGCTTCTATCCAGCATGCTGCTTTTAAGGAATGTGGGGTATTATTCTAACCAATGATAACCATCAAGGAGTCATCATTTCTCGCTAATACATAGCGGATAATTTCAATGATTGGCCCAACAATGTGCGCATGCACACTGGCCCCTACGCCAAGGGCCGGAACTAGCACTGGTTCGATTTCCGGCGCCCCTAAGCCTTGGCGTATGGACGACTGTCAATGAGATAAACCAGGACCGCAGTCCTGCAGACTGCGATGTGCCACGTGTCTGAACCACAGGAACTTAAAGACGGCGACAAACTAAAGGATTATACTACGAGAGAAGCTGATAGCAATCCTACCGCGACCAAAAGACGTGGGCCTCTAGTAGCAGGACAGCGCAACAGCAGCGGCACACCCCTCCAGCCCGCAAGGATCGTACCAGTACGATACATGCGCGAAGCTATGAGAGTGGCAGTGGGGGTCTTCTTTCCAGATCCTCTTTGCTAGCATCTGCGACGCTATGTCTCCGCCATTCGTGGTCTTGATCCTGTGCTTTCTAGGAATGTTATCGCTGTCTCGCCTCTTGGGGGCCTTCTCTTACAACCGCATCCTTCTTGCTGCTGGCGTTGTTGAAGAGGTATCCGAGGAGAACAGAAGGTACAGACAAGTTGCCGCGTGCTGAGAGCATGGTGGAGGTTGACTCAATTGAACGAGCCAATCTCCTATGTGAAAGGGGTTGGTATGTGTTTAGCATGGCGGACACAGCGACCGGCCTATTTCACGATAGAGGTGCAGAGAGAATGACGGATTCCAACCAATAACCAGCCAAACCCCTCACGGGATGCAGCTAATAAGAGAGTAGGCAGGCCGAGGGCATCTGATAGCGCCAGTCTAAACACTCGGACAGTTCGCAATGTAACCGGATCGCCGATGCCAAGCAGCAGATAATTCCGGCAACGCAAGACATTTTTCGAACCATATACATTGCTCACACAGCTTTCAACAACTTATTACTGTCCTCGCGGCGTCTTGTCTACGCGGGGGCGAGTTGCAGACCCGCGACGCTGGTTCACAAAAGACACAAGATATCAAATTGGGAGGCAACAGCTACCAGATTGGTCGATAGTATGGTAAAGAGGCGAGGAAAGAGACTTAATTCTAGATCTATCATGGTGTTAGGAGCTTGATAAACAGTGTCATTTGCTTATACAACCATCCTAACACAGAGAGAGAGCTGCGTGTGGCAGTGACAGACTAATGTGGATTTCGTCCCCAAAGGCAGCCATGCAGCTTGTGCCCTGACAAGTCTGCTGCCAGCTCCGGCTCTAATCATGCATATATTTCAGCTAATATATGCAGCGGAGTCGCGTGACTCCAAATGGGCGACTGTAGTAGATGCCGAATTTCCATTGAACCAGGAGCAGCGCTTGGTGGCAGAGCGAATTATCCAGTGTGTGCCGCGAGGCTGGTTTCGTCAAAATTCGCTTCAATCAAGTATACCTCATCTTCTCGTATGGATAGTTGGAAGATGACAAACAAACGAATATACGACCTACGTCAACCCCTTACTTCGTTACATAAAACAAATTCGCAGCCTCATGCGCCTGATATGCGTCCATTGATGGAGCCTAGTCGCTTCGCTCGCAACCTTGATGAGACCTCAATCTCCTTTGAATATTCATCTAGACGGCCCGTCCAAGATTGGAACAGCTGCAAAAGGGCAGCCATTCATCCAACAATTGGCTCTTGAAAAGGCGTTTAAGGTACCATCTACCGTCGTAGAATGGGAAGGGCCTGTAAAAGTGCTGACCTCCAAGGAATGAACATTAATTCATTCCGAGAACTCAAGTCTGGCTCAAAAATAACCCAAAGTCAAATCCTGCTTATGAGAGCCATATATCCGGAGTTTGATTCCGCTCAACAGCTGTCTTACTCCTTGCTCCCCTTCCGGAGTTTACCTATAAGCCATCACAACCAACGCTACGGTTCCACCAAGGGCCGTATCTTCGGCGTCCCAAATATGAATCAGCAGCTGTTATTACTATCATCGACGCCACTCGCAGCGAGCGTACAATCTACAGGTCTACCGCCGTCAGTCAAGGTTGCCATGCTGAGCCTGACCGTTGACGATAATTAATTAATATCTCACACTCCGAGAAATATGTCACGCTTTCCAGAACCACAGATATATGCTCTATTCTCCTTGTGTCTACTATTACCAATTCCTATAACATTTGGTGTTGCTCCTGCATGAGGGGCTACACAAGGCGGAAAGCTCTATCTTCACCCAAATTCGCACCGGCAAGATAGGACTGGCGGACTTTCTCCACGGGATTGGGGTGCTGGAGGTGACCAGCCCGGCATGCGCCTGTGACTACGAAAGGGAACGGCACACACAGTCTTTTGCCCCAGGTACCGGGCTACCAGAAACCAACTCCTTATCAACGATAGGCTGGACTTTAGGCGACTTCTCACAGAGAAGGAGGGAGTTTTCAAACTAACGAGGTGAGGCTTGCAAATGAACTCATTAGATGACTGGGCACTGGCCTGGCTAGGTATCAATCATGTACAACATGTAATGTAAATACATGGCTGGATGGCTGAGGCATTATTAATTAATTAATTAATTCCTATAACATTTCCCATTGAACGTGGTGCTTCCCTGTGTTATCTATGCTGTGAAAGGCAAAAATTCTGCCATTCTTAACGAACCTTTTACATTACCTAGGTATCATATATCCTCCGGGTTCCAAAGGACGAGTTATGATCAACAGATCTGGAGCGGAAATCATACATGTCCTCGTTTCAACCGAGGTTATGAATCCATCGCTCTTCCACTCATGAGCTAACATGCTTTGAGGAGCCTATAGAAACCCTCTTTTTAGTATCCTTCCAGAGGGCAAAATATGACCAAAAAATCATCATACATGTCCTCGTTTCGATCGAGGCACTTAATCTAAGGTACAAATTTCTTCCAACAGCGAAGACCACATGCAGTTTCGAAAGGGCAATAATAGCATCATAAAACCTCTGATGTTGGTGAGCAAGCACGGCCTGAACACGTGTTTTTGCAGTTACTACAATGGTTCTTAGTGTACGTAGTCTTGGCAGTCAACTTCACAACTTCAAGTGCTGCCGAGAAGGAACAAGTCCCACGACCTCATCATACAGAACCGACAGTTATACTAAATTGGAACAAGTCACAATGTAGTTTAATCATTTCAAGATATCTCCACCAACATTAGTGACAACAAAAATCACCTTCGAGCCGTATCCGAAAGCTTTAACTAGCCTTAATCTCAATGATGCTACCGACGCCTTCAGAAGAAACCGGAAACTCAAACTTTGCATTGCCTACACTTATGAAGTCTCGTCCATAAGATGGAAAAAGAATTTCTCGATAAACACCGTATTTATGCCGCAAAGCAGTTCTACTCCCTGGAAAAATAATCGCAAGAACCGCGTTGCAGCCGGCGGGAAACTGGCAGAGTTCTACGCCCTCAAGAAGCCGAGAAATAAGACCATATAGCGAACCTGGAAGCGCCTTTACTGTATCTCACGGCGGTTAGTTATACAGGATCCACTCACCGAAGCCACGGTCTCGGGCAGTTGCTATCTGCCTGATAGTACATCATGTTCAGGATAGCGTCGAAAAATGGGCGTGAAGGCCGCTCTCAAGCGATTGGAAAGGAAGGAGGACGACAACTCGTCGGCGTAAGGGATCGCCGGTGCAAGAGGGAGCAATTCAGTTACAACAGATGCCGGCGGTCGATTTTACTCCCGCGGACGAAGTCAGCAGAGCAACAAGCGACATATATTATGTGGTGAAGAAGGCCACTATCTCAAGAACTGCACAGAGCGATCATTGGTTTTTAAATAAATAAAGTTGACTGTCATCTTAAACAAAAACCTCCATCTCGACTGCACATTGCTTCTCACTGTTCAGGAATTGCAACATCAAGTATTTATCCTACAGGTCTAACTTTCTGAAATCCTATCGAGACTCCCCGAAGACTCAGCCCTACGGTCCGTACACCCGCTCTTTATCATCGAGACGGTAAACAGCGCTTTGCCGAGCGGGAAGGACGTGGAGACGGTCTCATCTGTCCGGACCGGGATAGCATTAACTCCCAAGACTGGAACTACGACGGACGACTTGCTACGGAGCAAAGAAAAGATCACAAAGGCCCTCGGAGGTGGAAGGGTCGAAGCACTCTCATGATCATGCTTCTGCAGGACGCAAGGGGATAGACCTTCCCACATCCACCTGGGCACCTACCAGCCTGTAGACCTGGTTATTACGCTGGAGATCTGCGTCATGAAGCTTGGCCGCATATACACTTTCTCACCCGCCCCTATCTAAAGTGGCCGCGAATGGATTGACACAGTTACATTACCAAATATGCCATTAACAGGGAACCTTCGATCCCTATACCATATAAATCCTTGGCTAGGCACAAGGTGCTGGCACCATCTTTGGACACTGCTTTCTCAAATGTCGCTAAGTTAGTAGCCCAAAACTCTCCAGCTCCATCACTCTCTACAAGGGCCTTGATCAAGCTCGCTTGAATGGCTCCTTCAACGACTCGGGTGATGTTGTGGCGTGGCAGCAGCAGCTTTCAAACCCTCCGAGCGACGTACCCCTAGATATATGCGGAATTGAAGCTACTCGACTAGTGGATGTTCATTACACAACGATTAACCTCGAAAATGTCCTGTATGTACCGAGTCTACCTGCTAATCTAGTTTCGGTCCGATCACTACGAGAAAGGATTTGTCGGCCTTATCACGAGTACCAAAATCCGCGCCCTTATAATGAACGGTGTGGGCGTCGATGACAAAAATACCGAAAACTACGTCACGCATTGGTAGTCTTTAACACAAATATTTTCAACATAAAACAACAGCGTTATGTTGAGAAGGGTTGAAACTTGTTGATTTGTCATTGACCACCGTGACGTACTCGAAGGGAAGTTATAGATCATCAAATGGGTTGCCAAAGGTATGGAATATACCCTGGCACACACACAGGCATTTCAGCGGAGACGGCTGAGGTGTTTGAGAAACCACCAAAATGCTTGCTACCTGCTTGGTCGCGGGTTCGAATCCTGCCCCGGCCACCAACTTTCCGTGATGGAGCGCTATGTCGGTTTCTGCTTTCGTCTTCAAGTTGTCATCCTTTGCCAAGAACCGAGAACTCCGCGGCATCCTACTTCCACAACTTACAAAGCCAACATATGGCGGTATGTCGCTGACCTTCTTCCGTGGGGACAAAACTTTATGGATAATGCAGATGCAGATGCCGACGAAATAGATTACACGGAACCCGATGATGAGAAGGCTACAGTGCCCCCCCCTTGACGCCGATTCAAAAGCGCTGCCTGGACTTTTACATCGAGTTATTGAACCAGCGCATCGCTTGGAAGGAATATGATAGTGCTATGGGATATGCTATGGCCTTGTTGGGTTGGATGGAATCCTCCCTAGGTATCCATTCCCTTTTGGGCTGCGCCACCTGGCACACCAAGCTAACCACTTTGCAAGTGGTTCCGTGCCTGGCAGTTGCCATGTTGCCATATTTGGCATCATCTTTTGTTTGGGTCTTTGTTGCCCGCCCATTTTGCCCAGCTAGCAGATATTTGGGCTAACAACGGCTACGAGATCTATGAAGAGATCATGCAGCCCTTCAAAGAAAGCCTGGACGATGTGATCGGCATACCTGCACGCGTTGGACTAGATGTTCGCGAGAGGTTGGAAGGTGTGAAAGCCAAGTTTCACTCAATTGCTGATTGGCTCGATAAACGAGGTACACCATTGAAATACAAGAAGTCCGATTTCTACGATGAACTGTCGAATCGCCTCGAGGGTATCGGAGACACCGACCTTGAAGGCATATATCGGGACGCCATGAAAGGCTTGAGTGACCACTTTTTTTAACATACATTTCCTGTACATAATTTCAATATCCGCTTCCAATCTTGTTGTCTGTATCTCTCTAAGTTATTCGATTAATATTAATACCCCACCTGACCCTTGGGCCATGTGGTCCATCTACTTGTGGAATTTGAAGTTCCTTCAACGGATGGCGCACACCTGCCATTAATGTCATCAAGATAGCGAGCTTCATTGGTTAACCCAGAACGAGTTGGCCGGTCCTATTCCGAACCTATCTACGATGCCTTTACCGGAAAGAACTGATGAATGAAAGATTCTTTGGTTAGCTTATTAGGATTTGTGATTTGTGCTCATATGTATTTGAAAAAGGCAGACAATCCCCTGTGCAAATAGAAGAGAACAAGTCGTCATCTCACTACATACTGTATGTAACAAGACCTACTTATTACTACTACTGTTCAGTGTTCAATAACGAGAAGACATCAGCACGCACAACATATCATACCTCTGAGTCGGTACTAACTACTACTGATAAGGTAGGGAGGGTGCTCGATGACAACTTTCGACGCGTTTCAAAAACTTCTAGCTCAATACAATACTGTTGTATCATATATGGTGTTGAAAACATTTGTGTTGTTGAAGACTCTGTAGTGTTTTTTGTCCTGTATCTCGGTCTTACATATATCACCACCGATATGGAGCTCACCTCTATCATTATCATACGTATGATTCATATCCCACACTCGCAGAAGCCGACCTCTGTCAAATCGGGATGTACTGACTCTACTAGTAGTTACCAGGTTTTGCAGACGTACACACGCTATCGAGCCGTATCAGAGTCATATATGATACAAATGGCCGAAGGATGTTTTCGCGACTACGTAACACCAGGTCTTCTTTTTCGCATAGCATCCATTGTATACAATCCAGATTTATGCAGCTGTTTCTCAACCTCTCTAGTAAGTAACTACTATTAGGAAGACTTGTCTGTCTGTACATAATGTACATACAACCAAAACACCCATCGGTTGAGAATATCATACGCGCTGGGAGAGTGGCGCCGCGTCAGAAATAATGTGTTGCACCGTAAAATAGAGACGTCAGGTCGGAAAGGCGGTTTTCTCATCCTTTCCGGCGTCACTCACAATGATTATCTACAGAGGACAACCCAGAGATCACAACACATACATATGGACTCCATCAGGCAGCCAGAGCCAGAAAAGGTTGGCAATTTGGTTGTCCTGGATACAAGCTGACTCCCGAAAGTAAAGAAAATGAAGAGTTAAAACAGAGAAGATGGGAGAGAAAGAGGGGGAAAAAAGGAAATGAAAAGAACCATTACTTCCTCGACCGAACGCCGTTTCCACGCCAGATGATATGTCTCAAACCCCGTGCCCCGTCCTGGCCGGCGTCATCGCACAGGCCCAAAGGGGTGAAGATCGAAGGCGCAGAGTGAGACAAAAAAAAACCAAAGAAGACAGGGACGATCACCCACAATGACAACACACCGAGATGGTGAAGACCCACCTGCACCGGTAACAGCAACAGCATTAGGACCAGAACCAGGACCAGGACCAGGGACTAGGACAAGAACGAGGAGCACAAAGACTTTCATAGTCATCACAGGTCGTCGTCATCGTCCTCTTCCTCTGCCTCCTCTTCCTCCTCCTCTACATCCTCCTCGGCTCCGTCATTCAGCCCATGACCGAGAAGGCCCCCACCTACGGCCAGCGCGGCCCGTTGCTCCTCCACACCCTGTCGGGCCCCATTAACCGCCAGTCGGTCAGCCTCTTCGTTGCCGGGGTCACGGTTATGTCCTTTCACCCATTGAAACAGCGTCTGGACCTGGAGAATGTTCCGTTCCTCGATCTTCACCAGAATCGACTCGATCAGGTCCTTGTTCTCCACTGGCTTGTTCTCCGACGTCAACCACTTGTTGCGCCGCCATTTGACGAACCACACCGTCACACAGTCGATCGCGTACCGGCTATCCGTGAAGATCGTGATGTCGCGGTGCCGCGGCGCGATGTCGAGTGCGCGGAGGATGGCTGTCAGCTCGGCCCGCTGGTTTGTCTGTCGCGTGCCCTTGAGCGGCTCCGAAACATTCCTGCTGAGGATACAACGTGTTAGGAAAGCTGGTGTAGAGAAGTGCGCCGCACACGCCAACCCCCCTGGCAGTCTCGCCACATACCTGCTATCCTCGGGTCCAAAATAAACGCCTACCCCGGCCGAGGCGATTTTCGTGCCGTTCCGCAGGGAACTGCCGTCCGTGTAGATCCGTAGCATGCCGGGAGGCCCTGTCGGCTGTGATTTGGTGGCGGTCCTCTGCTTCTTCGTCTTGTAGACCACCTGGCCTGTCTTTGGATCGAGGAGTACATTGGGGTCAAAACCATCCTCTGCCGTAGGTGGTAGAGGGCCCGTTCCAGCCTCCTGCTCGCGCCCATTCTCGTCGCGGGGGTTGTCGGTCATCATCCCGGGCGGCCCTTGTGGCCTTGGGGGGGACGCGAAACGGATCCCGGGGGTCGCCAGATTGGTCTCGCCTCCCATACGCACAAATTCCTCCGCTTCCGATCTGGTGGAAAACCTCTTGTACTTGGGCCGCGTAAATCCCCGAATTTGTTCTTGAGCCTTTGCCCAATCCGAGTAAACCCCTGGCACCCGGCCGCGCTGGACGCCATAGAACCGAGAGTGCTCGGGCTCGACCGGAGTGACCCCGCGGGAAGACGGCGGCTTCGAGCCCGTGAGGAAGGCATTTGCTTCTTCAAGGGTTGGGAACGATTGAACTAGGAAAAGAACAAAACAAAAGACGGCAGTTAGCGGGGCCGGTCGTCCGTGTAGACGAGGGGGAGCTGGCGTGGAGGAAGAATTCCAACCAACTTAATCCCGCGGCGCAAACTTACACACAGCGCCCTTGAACCCGGTGACTTGCGTCAGACATTCGTTCCAATTGTAGTATACTCCAGGTTGAAAGCCAGCCTTGACGGCATAATACTTGCTCCCGGTCGTTCGTTTCCGCTTTGTGCCGGCTCTGACGGTCGACCGTGCCGGTGAGCCCTTCGCTGGGCTGGGAGAGGGCGGGGTGCTGGTATTCATGATGGATGGGACTGCGAACAGGAAGTCGAAAGACGGTCGATTGTGGTAGAGAACGAACCAAAATGAAGGACGATTGCTCATGGATGACTTGACCTCCCTGGAATAATAATGCACCGGCAAGGTTGTCAAGCGCCCTGGCGTCAATGATGAACATGAGGGAGCTGTGCCTTCTTGCCAGTCACCACCAAGGACTCGAGTTTCCAAAAGAGCAGTTGTGGAGAGGGACAACAGCCAATTCCCGCTCTTCGAGGCTTCGAGGGTTACCAGCGTCCCTGTCCTTGTGTTCGTGATGACAACACTGTTCCAAAGTGCCGAACACTTCGAGCTTGGTGATCAGGGTGAGCCACATGGGCTGTTTCTTTCCAGTTGGTGTGAAGTGTCCGAAGACGGTTCCTTGCAATGACTGTAAGGTGGGGGAGGAAAGGAGGGGCAAGAGAGACAAAATCGAAAATGGAAAAAATAAAAATAAAAAGAGAGAACTTGATTTTGTTATCTTCAGGGAACAACACTAACATACGATCAACAAACTATAGTTGGACAATTCTTTGCTGCTGAGGACGAGGAAGGAGGAGAAGAAAAGTTGGCGTGTCCAGTTTGTTTACATGTCACATGTGTTTGTATCATATTACGTAAGTATGTAGTGCCTTGACTCCTTGAGGAGACCTCTTCCGTCAGTGGACCAGCGACCCGACCCCTTCCACTCACTCGACCTTTATGTTTTTTTTTTCACTTAACTACTTGTGGGCGAGTTATTATCACATATTGACCGTGGGAAATCGATTCGCGACCATTTTTAACCATGGACCCTATCAATGATGATTTGTTTTCAGTGCCTGAGCCGGAAAGTGACCTACTAAATGCTGAACAAGAATTATCTGGCCTGGATGAAGATAGTTATCTTCATGCGACCCACACTGCATTGGAGAAAAGTACTACTCAGGTCACGGTAAGAATATTATATATGGATATCCACAATGCAACTGGGTTATATTAGTGCTTTTATTAACTCGTTCTAGGAATCGCGACCACAACCAGAGGTTCTAACGCCACTTACAAATGCAAGATCACATCCACTAGCAACATATAGATTTGAGTATCTTAATTTCCTTCCCGACTATCCGCCAACACATCCGCAAGGAATGGCGTTAGTTATTAATACACGAGGAATGAATGAAAACGAGCGGAATAACATCACAGCTGATGTGAGTTTTCAATAATTATTTAGAATTCGTTTCTAACTCGTTTTAGTTTCAATATTGTCGAAAGCAAGTACACCCTCCGAAGCGGATCTACTGCTCTTATCTTCATACGCATGTCCTCAAGCACAAATTCAAATGTTCTGGTTTAAAGGTCTGTGAATATCTTGATCCGGCTCTTAAAGCCGTGCATCATGAAGAAGCAAATTCGGAGATTTTTGATCAAGTTCAACATATCAATCAAAATCTTACGATTGTTGAGGAGAATCCTCGAAAACGTGGAGCATTCAGGTAAGTTAACCTGGTAAGCAGTTATAAAATGGCTTTAAGGTTATTAATATCAATTATACAGTCTCTATTATTCAATTCTGGAACGCTTCAAGCAAGGAAATGCTTGTCAAAATCAATCTGAAGAATGTGCTCCTTTTTTTGCATACTACAACGAGGTAAATAAATTACATTCTCTCACCGTATATATACCCATTAAACTAATATTAAATAATTCTAGAATATTACGCAAGTCCATCACGCGTATATTAGTTGTTGTCAAAGTACTATTCATACACAGTCACAACATTTTCATAACCCTCTTGCAGATTTATCTTCAAAAGTTGATATTGAACAATTGCGATCTCTATTTGAACAATCTGGTGAGATGGGACATGAAACCTGTAGTATGATCGATCGTACTAATACTCGACGGCAATGTTGTGGTATGTAAGTGATTTTTAAATAG
Organism: Elaphomyces granulatus; assembly: GCA_002240705.1. Taxonomy (NCBI): domain Eukaryota; kingdom Fungi; phylum Ascomycota; class Eurotiomycetes; order Eurotiales; family Elaphomycetaceae; genus Elaphomyces; species Elaphomyces granulatus. The sequence goes on from NPHW01002941.1 coordinate 13,950, forward strand.
CTATTACTTAACTATTAATTGTTTTTATAGGATTTGATCATACCCAAGGACCGGGCAAAATTGAACCTCTTTCTTGTGAGGTTGATTTTCATATTCTAATTCCTGAGAATCTGAACACATCTCCATATGTTCTTTTCGTTTCTCATGGAGTCCATACTCATCCACCCCCGCCCCCAAATAAGCCGCCTCAGGCAATAATTGCAACAGTACTGGATATCCTTCAGAATATGCGTAATCCAGATCTTTCCTTGCGTAAGTTTTTAGTGTATAAAACTAATTTATAATTAATTATTAACTAATTAATTAGGACCTTTCCTAAAAAGTCCAAAGCTGAAAGAGTTCTGTGGGAAGTTCGAAGGCCAGACTCTAGCACAGATATACCAGACCTTTTCAAGTATGGATCGGTTTTCTGCTGTCGCCCAGAAGCAATCGGCTTTGTTGTTTCCAGAAGGCTCGGATTTCAATGAAGTCGCTTTTGAACATCACCGCGACCCAGCATTCAAGGTAGGTTACATTTGAATTAGTTGCTAACCAATTTATTTTCTAACTTCTAAAGGAGTATGTTCAAAAAATCTACACCGATGAATATGGGGTGATGATTTTTTGTGCGTTGCAAGAGCAAATTTATTTTTTTAACCAACAGGAATATTTTGAGATCAATATATGCTATAAACGCATACGATCGAAAGGATTCAATGAGGTTACTTTTGCCACCTTCCTGCCCGATCATGGAAAGAGTAAGTATCAATGATTATTTTTTTTAACTACTTATTAACTGATTATACATAGTTTTCACCTTCCTTCGTGTGTATATCAACCAAGAGACTAGCGAAGTTTATCGAATACTGTTTGAAAGGGCCTTTGGTTTACTTTCCGAGAAATCGGGGAAACCAGTTTGTTTCCATTATCTTCACAAAAAGGGGTTCAAAGCCATTATTGTGGATATGGATTCAAAACAGATGTCTGGTGAGTATAAACCAGTCATTACCGATTATAATACACTAATTACTTTTATAGGACTAGGAGCATATCTGAAAATGATTGATCTTTTACATCGTCCATGGACTTGGCAACTTCAGAATGTTCTTATGTTTTGTCGCGCCCATTTTCAAAGATCGATTGATCAAATTGTTAGCCCCTCAGAGCAGCTTCGAATTTTAGACTCTATTATGGTGAGGTTGTTAGACTGTTCTTCTCACGAATATACTGAGGTCATTGACCTTCTAAAAGGTATACAATAAGTTAATTATTTCATTACAAATTATTAATTATGTTAGGTCATGAAAACGAAAGTATCCGGAATTGGGCCCGGCATAAAAATCATCCAATCATTCGAGCAGGTTTGAGTAAATCCTGCTCATTAATAGATCCGGATATTTTTGTTTCGATCCGAACTTTCACAAATGCAGTGGAACAAGCTCATTATATATCCCATGCAACAGGGATTTATACCACGCTTCTAGGAGCTATTATAAAGTAAGTAAACTAGTTAAAAATCAATTTGACTTGATATCGATCAGATACTAATATATTAGTTCTCACATTATTGACCAACGTGACGTGGTTCAATATAATATCAAAGAAGACTTTGAAGATGCTATTTATCATGATGCTCTTGCACAGGATAGTAAGTAAACTATAATTATTTATTAACCTGTTGATGTCTATCTAATCATTATAGCACGAAAACGCAAGCGACAGCAGTCACAGACTGACAATCCGGGGTTGGTACAATCAATCGAAAGTGATTCTGGGAATTCTGTTATGTTTGAAGCAAATTCACCTGGAGGAATTCCATTCAACAGTCAACGAAGAAGCATAGGTGGAGGTAGTAGGTTACGGTCAAGATCTCAATCGAGGTTAGTAATCATTTCGCTGGTTGGTTGGTTATGAATTAATAATAACTTAACTAATCAATTTTATAGATCTCGAAGTCGTAGTAGATCTAGATCTGAAACTCAACGAGTAGCTTCTCTTAATCTTCGAGCTCAGACTTTTTATATACGACGACAAGAGCTTGAGATTGCCGAATCGGAAGCTAAAATTCGAATGCAACGGGCTGAAGCTCATCGGCTGGAATTGGCCAATGAGGAGAAGGAGCTAGAACTGGTTTTACTTCGACAAAAGATCCAACAAGGAATTAATTCGGATTCAGTTAATAAATAGTTAATTTTATTGAACCAATTGAACTATTATTATTAGCTGGTTTTTTGTTCCGACTCCGCCCGAGGGTCATGTGACTTCTGGGGGACTTTCGCCGCCTGAGAGTTAGGACCTGAGGCAATACCATGAAGATTGCACACCTGTAAAAATTCCTTCAGGTGGGTATATTCTCTCTCCCTTCCCACGTTTCCTCCCTCAGCGTGTCGAATCCCGGGCAGTCCATCAGGATGTGTGCTACCACACGTCCGTGTATGCCGTACACTATAAATACGAGCCAAGGCGTATTTTTCTGATGACCACGACGATGACTTCCTGAGCGACATCTTCGGTTCCCAACGGGCTGAGAGTTACTCCCCTATAGAGATGTTCCAAAGAAGACATCCGCCTGGCTCTTTGGTCGATTTGTCTGGTAAACTTTGCCTTTCTCATCGATTTTCTTCTTGCCTCGCCCAAAATCAAGGTTGCTCACTTGTTATCGACTCTGAGTGGTCTTCGTTTCTATATTCTCTGCGAGACCAAGAAATTCAATTACGATCCGAACGTTTGAAAATCTCAAAAGAACTCTCAGAATGCATTGGTCATTTTCGTGACATTTCGCACCAAAAGGATCTGTTCAAAACGGTCCTTCGTCGGGAACAGATGAAGATGATGTTGGAACAAGAAGCTGCTCAATCCTCACCGCGACAAGTGGAAACTGTTGCTTCCGCCGCTACTCCCGCAATGATCATGTCAAAACACCAGTTTCAGACTATCGGAAAATGGTAAAGGCAACACAAACGCGAACAGCTTTGGCCCGAAAACCATACTGAATACAGAAGACATTCGCAACGAAGCGCTGCTAATCGAGGTTGATGAGATTCTCGCCGAGAAACAAGTAGCACCCCCCGAAGGCCTGTCAGATATTGACGAGGCCCTATGGCGTACAAAGTCATCTGCACTGTTATATTTCTTCGCATGCTACACTCGCTGTCATAAAAATAATTGACACTAAATCACCCTTACAGCTCTGGGACAGATTACAACTCAAATTCGACATACCCCTGGCGAAGGAACGAATTTGGCTACTCTTACAAACATTGACCGTTATTGCAAATCAGCTCGTTGATCCACAAAGGCTTGGTCTATCGTCGATATTTGAAGAAACTATTGCTCTACCATGTGATAACTGCTCGGCGTGCGCTCCTAATCTCATCTACCTTCCAGAGCTAACAGCTCACGAGCAGGAGTATTCTGAGGACCCGAAGATCGTGTTAACTACTTGAAGCAGCGGCTGGCTGGCCCGGCCGTGGAGCTGGGCTCCAGAACTAAGAGCTATCGTCGACAAGGAACTCTTTCAACATCTTATAAAGTCTCCTACAGGCAAATAAATCTCTTCCGAGAGAGGTGAAAAATGGAGGTATTTATCCAGGCATTGCCAGTGTGCTCCTTGATATTTACGAGACGGTAGCATCACATTCGATCCTACTAACGAAGGAATACAACTTTGTTTCCGAAATGGATGGATCCATTCTGAGCTGGACGAGAACAAAGTGTTGCTTCTTGACGAAGCGCAGGGATCCTACTGGGATAGTGAACTCTTTTTTCAAAGCTGTCGATCTCATCCAGGGTAACCCGTTTGTCATACTATTCTCGTCGTACGGCTCCCCGCACAGGGGATTTATGTTGCAGGACAAGCCTTATACGTATTCTAGAGGATGCGCTGGTAAGTATTCCCTTGTTTGAATCTGCAACCCAGACGTAATGTTCATTAATGATAACATATATCCTTTTCATAATAGGAACTTCATAGTCTTATACGGAAATATGTCCCGCTTAATCTGCCGACTATAAGCAAGTGCCTTTTTGGTCATCCTTTGGAACTATTGAAAAACAACAGAAACTTGGCCGATATCATGCCGTCTGTACAAAACCAATGGATTATAAGCGGAAGGATTCCTTAACTCCCGAGTTGGTGATGTAGTAATGTTTTACCAAGCTTGCATTTTTCCTTCAAAAGTACGATATACAGGTCACTGATATCTACAACATTGACGAATGTGGCTTCCGCATTGGAGTAATTCATTGTTCAATTGTGATTACTCACAAGAACATCCGTGAGGTGAGTAATGGTGGTGCTTTGATTTTTATTTTTTATGCTTGGATAGCTAGCTGACTTTATATCCTCACTTAAGGTGTATATTAAGGATCCTCTACAACGCGAATCTGTCACAGTCATGGAGTGTATTAGTGCGGCTGGCTTCGCAACTGAACTCTCAAGAGTCAAGACCTTCACGATTTTCACCTGGACCTGACTAGGTACTTGCTAAGTCAATTAATTACCTTTCACCTTGGAAGGCTTTGGCTGACCGTTTTTGAGTTCTATTAGCAGAATGGGATCAGCATAAAAATTTGAACGTTTATAGCTCGTAGCTTAATTACTAAATATGCACTCGGGGGAGTCATGACTTTTTTGGTTTACATAATATCGGATGTGCTTCTTGGATCGGTTCGACGTTTATTATAAAGTATCGTGCGATCGATACACTATTGTATTTTTCCCCAGTAGTTGTTGCAGCATAATTAACTACGGCCGGATAACCATGGATGATTAATAATAAATTGTGACATGCCTTTGATTAATAATCCATCAAACATATATTCATATATAACTACACCATCCTGTCCTTTTTTCAAGTTCTTTATTATCCATATCACTGTATCATACCAAGATCCAAACAGACAGCAGACAGTTCAACTGTTAATAATATATATTTATCCCCGTGTGCTGCTTTCAAACTTCCGCCATCATGACCAATTTCAGTATTAAGATCGTTTTGGATACGGTTTGCCCGGTTAGTTTGAACATGCTTATTCTTGTTTTTGTTTTTGTTTCTTTATTTACTACTATTGATATGCGGATGGATGGATTGAAATCGCTATGTTTGAGATCCTTATGTACTCATATCTTGTCATGCATCATCAGTCAAAGAAGCGGGGAAGGCTCAAAGCCTCAACAGAAATTTAACCATAACTATGATATTACAACTACCTACCTACTGACTCAAGCCAATCCCACGCAGTGGTGCTACCTCGGCCACAGGCGCCTCCAAAAGGCCATCTCTGCCTATCAAGCCGCCCATGCATCTGCAGCCACCGCGGGAGGCGGCTCGACCGACACCGACACTTTCACTATCACCTGGCACGCATACTACCTGAACCCAGAGGCGCCCCCTTACCCCGGAATCGAGAAACAAGCCTACCTCGAAAGGCGGTTCCGGGAGGTCGGATTATTGCAAGCCATGCAGGCGCGGCTCGCGGAGGCGGGGGCGGCAGACGGGGTGGAGTTTCGATTTGGTGGCAAGACGGGACGATCGCGGGATTCGCATCGATTGGTCTATCTGGCGGGGCAGAAGCTGGGGTCGGAAGCGCAGACGCGAGTCGTCGAGTCGCTGGGCCGCGCATACTTCCTCAAGGAGGAGAACATCACCGATAAGGCAGTGCTGGTTCGGGCGGCGGTGGACGCGGACGTGGGCATCGACGCCGTCGAGGCGAAGAAGTGGCTGGATGGAGACGAGGGTGGAGCGGAAGTCGATCGGGAGGCCCTCGAGGAAACAATAAAGTATATCAACGCGGTGCCGCATTTTACCATCCAGGACAAATATGTGGTCGAAGGGGCGGAACAGCCACAGGTCTTTTTGGAGATTTTCGAGAGGGTGAAGAAGGAAGAGAAATAGCCTACATACCTATAGATAGTAGTCTGTTAAGTCGGAGGAAAGGCCACCCGTTTTCGGTGCTGCATTTTCCGACCCATCTAATGAAATGTTTGCGCGAAGCTGCATCTTCACGATCTCCACAATGTATCATAGTTAATAACATCCATCCTATGATCTATCCCATTATCATTGATTGCAACAGGCCCATCATTTTCGTAATGCATAAATTCAGCGTCTCCCGCTGCTGCAAAGCTTTGAAGTTATATCTTCCCTTGCAGTTTTATTCTCATTCAATTATTCTGGCTTGATTTCCTCGTCCATCTAATTTAATCTATCTCTATAAGTTGGATTTAAGGGCAAAACGTATGCCAAAACCACTGGCTATCAACCGGAATCGGTCTTTATACGTAGGTAGGGGAGATGAAGCTTATAGAAGAACGGGTTGAACAAGTGTATTATATCAAGCTTATGAAGAGCAGATGGATAAATGCCAGTACGTCTCTACTATGTATGTGCTGTATACTATTGTGCCTATCTGTTAGCCAGATGACTCTACGCCGACGTTAAACTTGATAAATATTACTATTAATTAATGAAGTTTTAATACGCCGCTTTGGCCTTCGCCATCATAATAACAATAACAATTCTATTCGATAATCCCCAGATTAAGCAGAACAAAACAAAAAAAAAGGACAAGATTGGGCAAGCAAAATACTCGTTACATTTTGAATCTGGGCTTGAAGAAGGGAAAAGCAAAACACCACCAGGTCAAGCCGGAACACCCACCGTCTGTTTGACCGCCAGCAACAAAAAGCATGTGAAGAGAAAAGTGGCTGCAAGTGGACTGTTTGAAGGACGCGCCTTGCCGTGTTCCTGCAGAAGGAAAACGCTTGAGCTAAAAATTTCGAACACCATAACAACTTTGTCGCCAAACACCGATGCTCATCCGGGTCAAGCAAAAAGGAAAAAACTTGAGAACATGTGTTGAACAACAGTAGAATTTGGTGGTAATACAAGCGAAAAGAAGGGAAAACAGAACAATTTGCCCCTGAAATTGAAAAGGAAATTAACACAAAACCCCTTAATGGAAGAGAAAGGAGGCCGAGATTATGTTGAAGCTCTTCTCGTGAGCTAAGGCCAATGAATGGAAGTCGTGGCGCGAATCAGGTCGTATTAATTGAAACGGAGATAGGAGCACAGTGGGAGGTCGCTACTTCAGAATCAGGAGAGGCTCTTTTACCGTCACTGATGAGTGCATGTCGTCTGCCGCAGCTTGAAATCCGGGATATAGTCGAACCAATCCTGGTCAGGGTTATAGCGGTATGCCTTGAACTCGACGCCGTACGGTTTAGGATCCAGCATATAGAGTACGCCAAGGGGAACATCGAGATTTGCAACTTCATCGCGATTCAGACCGAGGAAATAGGCTAACAGCACCCGGGCTACCGATCGATGGCTAACTAGGAGCACATGGTCCGTCATGCGTTCCACCTCGATAATAACTGCGCGCAAACGGTTGATGACGTCGAGATAACCCTCACCCCCATCCGGATAGCGATAATGCAGTTTCTCCTTCTTGCGATTGTTGTACTCGGTTGGGAACCTCTCCCTTATCTCTTCGTAAGTCATGCCTTCCATCTTTCCGGCATAGAGTTCATCCAACATCCTCATCTGTTTGAGGTCGTAGTCATCTTCATTAAAGTATTGCACGGTTTGGATGGCCCTGGCCATCATCGACGACCACACGCAAAAATGGCGAGGTCGATCTCGGGGACCATAAGCTGGGTTAGGCGGTGTGCTGTCACCGGGAAGAGGTGGAAAGTGGCTCGTTCTGGCCTTCTGCTCTTGATAGTCTTCCCATTTGCGGCGCTGCTCGTCGATGAATCTGGTCAAGGCCTTCGCATATCGGTGACCATTCTCGCTCAGCTCCGAGTTGCCCCCAATGCGTCCGAGTTGGTTATCGATGCTCTCCCCATGTCTCGTGATCCAAATTTGGCGAGGGGACAGATTGAAATTGAGAAGGTAATAGACCACTTGGGATGAAAGAAACCCATTTGTCTGGTGGGCAACAACTTTGCGTCCGACGTCGATCATCTGGACATATGCGATATTGTTCTGGTCCTCGAACTCACCCAACGGCTCGTAGGATTTTTCATAGAGAGCCACCCGTTTCCTGAAATCCTCCAGGGCCTCGATAGGGTCCTGATCCTTGTAATCGGGGCCCGAAAGCTTGAGGCGCATGTTGGATTCGAGCACCGTAGGATCTATACAGCGGCTTTCGAGGAACAGGACACCGAGCTCGGGACCAGCACGCTGGCGGATATGTTGCATGACGGTCTTGCGCCGCTCCACCGTACTATTGGTGGCATCGAGGATGCCAACACTGCCGCCTTCCTCTAAGATGTAATCCAGGAGTTGGTCGAGCGTTGCCAGGGCGACCAGTTCTCTAATTAGCACGGCTCGCGTGTTACTCGGGTCAAAGAAGGTAGCGGACTGATCCATCATCTCAGATGCGCGCGAGAGGTCGTCATCCAATAGGTAGGATCGCGGCGCAGCCTCCTCGTTTGGCGGTGAGCTCCTCATGGCCGGTTCGTTCTGAGTTTCGGGAATCTGAGCCACCTGGGAATTGACAAAGATCTGGGCAGGCGGGACTACTGGAGGTGGTAGCGCTTCTGACGCCTCGAGACTAGATGGTTGATTCAGGTCGCCGCCGCTGATGTTTCGGACCAAGTCGGCGAAATGTTGGTGGTTGAGCGAACTCTGGTACCGCTCCCTGAGATGGAGCATCGACGGAAACGGCATTCCACTCGCGGCAAGGCGACGACGCTCCCCAACGTTAAAGATCCGAGTGTCGTGCTGGAGCCAGTTTAGGTAACGGGCCATCTTCTTGGTGATGTAGCTCTTCCCACGAGCGGGGAGGCCGACCATGACGATAACGAGCTTAGAGCCCAGGTCCCGCTGAGGAATGCGGCCATCTGGAGAGACCTTGGACCGAGTCAGGCCTGGAATGTCAAGAGTGGTCGCGCGGATCTTGGGGATTCCAGCACCGGATGTTGGGGTGGATCGCTGGGCAGGTCTATAAAAACGAAAGGGTGGTTAATATTGATGGCAATTCCTAATCTCATGAACGGATTATCGCGCCAGGATTGGAGAGAGAAAAATAAGTAGTGCTTGATGGATGTAGGGGAGACATAGGCTTTCCGCCGTAGTGGAGGCGGTGCAGCAGGCATGCGGAGAAAACTCAATAAGCCAGTTAGAGACGAGAAGAAGGGGGGGGGAATTTTTCACTCTTATATGTACTGCCACAGAGCTCAGGCGGAGAAGTGAGGACCGGCTTCGACGGTCAACATGAAGATAAAGCGATTGAAGAAGAGTCCATCTTGATATATGATCATAATTCAATCTAGATTACTTACATCTGCGGAGAGCTAGGTGCCGTAGGAATTGGAGTATCTGTCAACGCAGTCCCGACTCCACCCTTGGAGCCAGGCCGCAGAGAGGCAGCGTCGGGGTTCAGCACATTGCCCAACGCTCGCCCGACCACCGTTTTGGGGGAGATTGATGTCGGCCCATCTTTCATGGCGGTGCTGCGAACAGGCAGCGAAGGCAAAGTGCGTGCTCGAGACGGCTTAGGCAAATGCGGAGGCACTGAAGAACTACCAGTCGAGGGAGAGTGCACAAGAGCTATGGTCGGATGCAAGTCGAGTCAGCAATAGTCACGGAATCATTGGACTTGAAAGTAGGTCGGGTTCTGAGAGTATGTAGGTGAGATGAAGAGGCTGTCCCAAGACTTGTCCTTTTCTTTTATATATATGTAATATATTAAAAGTTCCTCTGTTTTTTTTTCTCTGATTTGTCGTTCCTCTCAAGCTCTCTTCTTTGTTTCTTTCTTTTCTCTCCTTCTCTGTGTCCGTTGCTGGACGATGGAGTCGCCAGGAAAGACTGGAGTTCAGCATGCAATACCAGTCCAACATTCACTTGCTAGAGCTATCGTCATCTGGTATAATAACGGCTATTTGGTGGTGAGTCACCCCCCTTCAACCTCAACAGGGATTCAGATCTCTTCTATGCCGGTGAGAGCTGCTGCTGCAAGGACACTGGGGTTGTAGCCACAGAGAGAACGAGAAATAGAAGGAGAGTTGGGGCTCTCATCAAAAGAACAAACAAGCAATAGGAGTGGTCTGTGGTCTTGTTGACATGCAAGTTATGTTATTCTAACCATGCAGGTGTGGGCATGCATGCAATATTGCAAGGTAATGTTCATCTGGAATCACTCAACGCCAGAACACCTCTCCAGCCATGATTGGGTAAAGGAGCATTCCTGAAACTAGCCAAAGGGGAGCAAACGAATAGGAGGATTATTAACTTGTAGAGACTCTACTTACCAGGTCCTCTATAGCTAGTCTTGGCCGATACTACCGGCTCTAGACCGTTAGAGCTCAACGGGGAGCAGAACTCTGACGACAGGGAATCTTTCTCGTTTTCTTCTTTCCTCACAGGCGTCATTTCCCGTATACTGGTTTTCTCAGATGAGGTTGGGTTTATTCTTCGTAAGAGAGGTTGATGAAGTCACTCGTGTCCGCCACCTGTGATGATGAAACCGATGAAACACAGGAGGGGGGAGGTTGCTCAGCTGAGTCGAATCGTTGCTCTCTGTTTGGTTTTTGGGCTAGTTTGTCATCGAGGCAAGTCGTTATAAAAGTCTGTCTCCGTCTGATTTGTTTTGTGTGCGGTTGTAACTCTTTCTCTGGTCACTATCACTTCTCTCTCAACATATTCACAGAGTTCCCTCGAGCTATCCCTCCCCCCCCCTACACTCGCTATAAAGACGGGATGTCGGAAGTCTCCATCTCAATAACTCTTGATCGCTGTAACTGTTGTTGCTTCCTCACCGTGATAGTTAAGACAGGGGATGGAGAAAGAAAGAAAAAAAAGCAAGAATTATGGGTTACTAGGTAGTATAGAGTCGAATGGTTGATGTTCCAGAAACAGGTACAAGCGGCTTTGGGGGTGCCAACCACAAAAGACCAAAAGCGGAGTCGACAAGATAAAGTCACGTTATTAAATAAGTGACGGTAAGATTTATCTTCCTCTATGAGGTACTTTTTTTAAAGAGATTCCATTTTTTAAGGTATGATACGTAATATACACACACCTATGATAGGCCCGGCTCGACCGGAGAACATTGAGCTTGGCGAGCGGGAAACGACTCATCATCATATATGTACATATCCGTTATGTATTATAATGTATATATAAGCTGGGATATCATAAATATAATACATAGATGTACATACATTACGATGTAGGAAGTAACTTTGTTCCCCGAATTATTATCATGAATGATTAATGATTATATAAGATAGCTTCGTATAACTGCTGCCTAAGAGCAGCCTCTCGATGACGTTGTTAATTCAGTTCCTTGCATGGAAGAGCGGTGTGGTAAATCGATCTGTAAATTGATTGACACCGCTCTGAGCTGCCACGAATATACCCTCAAATGATGAACCTGTGTGACTTCTCCGCCAATAAGTAGGTAGCCAAGAGCTAAAAGCTCATCCTGCTTGGCCTCGGTCGGCCGCATCCAATAGTATATTCCTCCCTTTCCGCTCCTCCAGAAGAGCATTGTGAACGGATCCGCCCAGAATTCTTGGCCGGACCTTGTGAGACCCGAGCGGTGCTTGGCGGTCGTGCAGAAAAAAGGGGCAAATCCCCGGCGGCTCTTGACAATACTCTTGGGCTAGCCTTTTAGGCATCCTGGAGGTTCAAGGTCAAGCCGATTAGACAGGCATAGGCAGCGACACTCAGGGCCGTCAGTACGATGACCGCATTGCCGCTCGTGCGGAATTTCCTGCGGTGGATGCCATCGTCCCCGATCTCCGAGAAAAATTGGCGGTTGCCTTGCTGGCGGCGGAAGAGACTGATGAGCAGCACCCCGGTCCCGTAGACGGCAAACAGGGCGCCAATGCTGTAAAACTCGGACGTGAAGATCCGCAAGATGATGAGTGCGAAGGAGAACTGTGACAGGGCGGTGCGGACGTAAGCGCCCTCGAATGTCCGCTGGGCCGCGCGAACCTCGACGATTTCATCCGAGGTTAGCACGGCCGAGCAGGCCCGGTGATGGCGTAAACGATAGCGGTCGGCTGCATGTGGCTGGGCGTAATAAAGCGTGAGTGGTCGTTGCTATCATAGCCCCGTGGGGTTTGTGGGGAGGGCCAAGCAGGACAGAAAAGCGGAGGGGGGAACAGGAACAAAAGAAGCTGAATCAAGAGAGGGAAAGATTGGGATGAAAAGTTGTCGTTCACCTACCTCGAACATCGTCTGATAGTTACGGTTGTGCAGGGAAAGAGAAGGCAACGCTTTGGAGTTTGGACGACACAAATTGCGCGACACATGTGTGGAAAGACTGGAGAAGAAGGGAGGAGTGATCAATAATGTCAGCTAGATATAGAGAGAGTATTTTATTTTGTATGAGAAAGAGGGAGAAAGAGAGAGTTATGAAGTTTAAAGAAAGAACTGGGCTTTTTGATAGCAGAATCTCACCGCTAACTTCACCGCGTTCGTTCGTTTCAGCTGGAGGAAACGAAAACTTGGAACCAATCAGATTTGGCCCTATCCACAATTGATTAAAATTACCTAAGTAAACCCCCAAATATAAGGTGTATGTCTGACTTCAGTGGCTTGTTCCGTCTTTTTTTTGAAAAAAAAATATATGCACCAATTATATATAATAAAATATACTTAAGTTTTTTTTAGTACATCATTGTTGATCTCTAGAGACGTTAACAACACGGAAAGCCATCCGAGAGGATTTTATCGGTTACCTAATGTATCGTTCAACCAACAAAGCCAACCAATCAATTCAATTGCCGTGGTCATAAAAGTCAATCCTCCTTCTAGAACTAGAAGTTAGGACCACCACTTAACTAGTTCCACGGAAGGACAAGAGCTTTAGAGGAATGTTTGTTCTACATAGTGCCACATAGTTTCTTAAGGATGTAACCCACATCGAACGAGTCTCGGCCTTCCTGACCTGTCTGACCTGCTAAAAGAGGATGGACATATGTACATACAGAGAAAGAAACCAGTATTTCCCCACAGTCCGCCAATAATAACGAAACGACTGACAAGAAGAACAAATTCTTGCATGATAGTAGATGGCTGGACCTGTGGGGGTGAGTTCAACTGTGAATCCAGATCATCCTTCCTACATATTATTCCTTTCTTTTATTTCCAACTTTTCCAACTTTCTTCTTCTTTCTCTACTACTAACTTATTTCCTAGTATTTGCCTGCTTTCTGTCTCGATCGACTAACTCTCGTTATTCTTTCCTCGGTGGTTTATACCGGTTTGTTGTCCTTCTTTCTCTGATATATATTTCACCCTTTGCGGACCCCTGAACGAATCCTAACTCAACCAGACAAGTCGCTGACAGAGTGCTCGAGGTGGAAAGGAATAATGGGGAAGGTATTCGATGCTACGGAAGGTATGGGACAGGTTTCTTGTAGAATATGTATATAATCCAGGGCATTGCTATTTCTACCATTCATATATCCCCATTGTTCCTCCATAGAACTATGCAACACAACACAAACTCCACATTCGTCCCTCAATAATTCCACTGAGTCTTACTGAGACTGATTCACACTCGAGTTGCCAAGCATAACACCCCGGAAAGCTGCTGGGTGGTCCTGTACGGCAAGGTCTACGATGTGAGGAAACTCTTTCCCAATGGCCAGACACACACGCATATATATACACTAAAAAGGGGAAATCCAAAAGGAAAAGAAAAGAAGAAAAAAGCCCTGCTGAGTCCATTGTGATAGGTCACCGACTTTTTGTCTAGCCATCCCGGAGGCATGAAGGTCATCCTAAAATTGGCTGGTCAGGATGCCACTCAAGAATACGACCCCATCCACCCTCCAGGGACACTAGAGGATAATCTCCCACGTGAAGCCATGCTAGGCACAGTTGATCCAGAGTCATTGGAGTCAATACCAAAGGCCGTGACAGAACAACAGGCCACACCACCAGAGCTTCGGAATGGCCCGCCGTCCATGAATACGCTGCTCAACCTGGACGAGATCGAGGCGGCTGCCACGAAGCAGATTAGCAGGAAAGCCTGGGCATATTACTACTCCGCCGCCGATGACTTGACATCCAAACGCTGGAACAATGAGGCCTACCACGCTATCCTGCTCCGGCCCAGAGTATTCATTGATTGTTCGAGATGTGACCTCTCCACTGCATTCCTAGGCCATCGAGTTGGATTGCCGATCTTCGTGTGCCCAGCAGCCATGGCCCGTTTCGCTCATCCAACAGGAGAAGCAGGCATCGCAGCCGCATGTCGCCGCTTTGGGGCGGTGCAAGTCATCTCTAACAATGCGTCCATGACACCGGAACAGATCGTCCAGGAGGCCGGCCCCGATCAAGTGTTTGGGTGGCAGCTTTACGTGCAGGTCGATCGGAAAAAAAGTGAAACCATGTTGGCTCGTATCAACAAGCTCAAGGCGATCAAGTTTGTAGTACTGACACTTGACGCGCCTGCTCCGGGGAAACGAGAAGATGACGAGCGACACAATCTCGCGTCCAAGTCATCACCAGCTGCATTCCAGCCAAGCATGGGAGGCACTGCGGGGCCTCGGGGTTCTATTGGAGTAGGTCGGCAGCTGTTTGCAGGCACGGACGCGACATTGACCTGGGATACTGCCCTTCCATGGCTAGCCAAGCATACCAGTCTACCGATCGTGTTGAAAGGTCTCCAAACCCATGAGGATGCGTACATTGCCTCACTTCATGCTCCTCAAATAAAGGGCATTATCCTCTCCAACCACGGTGGTCGTGCGTTGGACACCGCCCCTCCAGCCGTCCACACATTACTTGAAATCAGGAAATATTGCCCTGAAGTTTTCAACAAATTAGATGTGTGGGTGGATGGCGGTGTGAGACGTGGTACAGATGTTGTCAAGGCACTGTGTTTGGGGGCCAGGGGTGTGGGAATTGGCCGAGCAGCGCTGTGGGGTCTTGGAGCGGGTGGAATCGAGGGTGTTGAGAGGACGTTACAGAGTTTGTAACCTATTTCATTGTTCCCATTTGAAGGCGGGAAGATCCGAGCCGGGTTAACTAACGCTATTATTTCTCGGCCCCAGTCCTCTCCGACGAGACGGCAACCTGCATGAGACTACTTGGTGTGGAGAAAGTCAAGGATCTGGGCATGCAACACGTACGTACCTATCCAAATTGGCATACGATACAATTACCCTACATATAATCATCCATCCCAACCCAATCTTGTTCAACAATCGGTCGTAAACTCTGTCCCAACCCCAATTTTTTATTTCTTTATTATTCCAGCACATTGATATTTAAATATATTTGCTCACCGCTCTTTCTCAACAGATCAATACCCGTGTCGTCGAACAGCAAATTTACGACGGACCTGCCAGATTGGAGAATGCTCATTTCGCCCCAAGGGCGAAGTTGTAGTAGACATCACAGTATAAGTCAATGCGGGAATTGCTGTGTGGCTACCTATCTGATCCTCACTAAACATTCATATGTCATATCCATATACGTCTCTCAGAGGTGACAGGATTAGGATCCGGGGATATATGAGAGCAATGATTTCAAACACTCGGTCTATCAGAACAATACGTATAACTATACATCAATCAATCATGGCTAATCTTTTGTCTTCCCTCTTTCTTAAAAAAACTCTCCTCTCTTCCTCTTCGGTTTATATTAGTAGTTAAGGGAGCAGGAGTAGCTAGTTTTTGCTACATATATCGTACAAATAAACGAGGGGAGATGATTCCATAGATCATGTAGATAGATCAGTGTTCTCGGATTAATCTATATTCTAGACTATGGAACAAGCCAGTTGGAAATATGATACGATAACTTGACAGAGTCGAGATACTCAAGTTTGCATTAGTAACAACTAACCGTCTCTAGGTATGTATGTAGGTAGTTATCGTATTCTGTCTTGACTACCTATACGAGAACAAACACTGCTAGAGGTCCCTCTATAGTATATTTACTTTACTTCCATCTCAAGGGCCAGGATGATCCCAAGCCCTATCGAGGCAAAGCAACCCTTCACTCTTCAACTTTTTGAGCGTCAATTAATAAAAGTGACAGTAAGTGCTAACTACTGTACTATATACATAGGACTGAACAGTGAAGAGGGGGGGGGGAAGGAAGGAGAGATAGAGAGAGAGAGAGAATATAAACAGGAGGACACTTTTCAGCCTCCGGATGTTTTTGAGGATTATGTAGTACTTATTTTACATTGGAGGTACTAAGCGATAACTACATACATACATAGGTCCTTGTCACAACCGTTTTCTATACCTTGTATCATAGCCTCTCTTCTCCATTTAATAAGATGTCATAAGAAAAAAAGTTATCGTTATTCGACTAACCAACATTAGTCTTCTCATTTAAACATGGTAATGTCATAGAGGACTAAAATAGGTAAGGGTACTATTAAGGAGACTAACTATTCGTTTTCGTTCCCCGTTCGCCTTCGATTCTCCTCCCTGGCGCCCTTTTATGCCGAAATGCACGACCTCGGTTCTCCAGAGCGAAAAAATGCTATATTTGTATCGAAGATGGATAGATAAAAGGCCTGGTGAACACGTCGCATTTTCGGCTTTGCTTAGGCATCCTACTATTGACAGGCTCGCCTCCTAAGGAAATGGTCAGAAAATCCATTTGCAGCGGTTAGATATTGATGTACGGCGAATTGCCCTTTAATTGCTATAGATAAGGGGGGGTGTCCCCTGTATGGAACTTTCGCTGGGAAGTAGTGCCCAAAAACTGGAACAAAAGTAGGTAAAGCGAAGGTGAAGTCGCTGCGCGAGGGAAATGTTCTCACTTCTTGATTTCTCGATTATGTTGGAATCGAAGCATAAAGGCAGTTGCGATGTGGATTGCAGACATCATTGTGAGCGAAATGTATCCCTTCTGGTACTGTGGTGCATCGACTTGTTGCCACACAACCTGTGGCATCCAGATCTGGAAAATGTAGGCAACCTCGTTCATGGTTCCAACGGTAATAGCACGCTCTTCATTATCATCGGCGCAAATTTCGTGGGCCCAACTGAGAAATATCTGATCAGTAACGTGCTCATTTCAACTGGTTTCAAGCCTGGGGGGGAAGCAAAATATACGCCATGCAGAGACCTCCAAGCCCGTAACTCGCTCCAGCGAGGATGAAACAGCCCCATTTCCAGTTGATCGGGATATCCCAAATTGCTAGGGAAACGTAGCAGACAATGTTTATAATCTGATAGCGACAAAGAAAGAAAATCAACTCGAGTTCGCCTCAGCAGGAGAGAAAGCCCGATAGACGTACCCCACCAAAAACCATAGGTGGCCAACGACTGCCTTTAAAAATAGTATCAGACATCCCTACTCAGAATTGTCAATAAATCGCTCTAAATCAAGTTGGGCCAGCTGGTTCTATATTACAGGCAAAGATGAGCGTTGATAGAATTTGGACGGCCGAGGTAGCTGTTGGATAAGAATTGATCTGCGAGACAGTGTAATGCGGATTTTCCGATTCTTTGAGATATCTACCTTGGTGGTTAGGAACCAGGGCCTCTTTAGTGTAGCGTCGGTATAGGTATAAAAGGAATCCCTACTGTTGGAACAGGGGCTGTGAACTTCCGATGCTATTGCTAAAAGTTCTGGGAACGAAGTCAGAGTTCATCTAAATCATAAAGCGCAAGGTGTAGCTTACATACGCAAATAGGACAGTCAGGAGATAGATATGCCATGAGGTGATGATTTTCATGATCTTCGCTTTGGTATATGGCTGCCTTTTCTCCCTCCCTTCGAGCTCCATTCTTTTTTGTGATAGTGCAACCTCCTAATACGCGCGATTAGGTGTCTAGAACAATGGTTCCAAGTGATTGGGAAGGACATTGCATACCTGCTTGGAGAGATACCACGGATTGGATATTTCAGGCACATCGGGGAGAATGAAAAAGCCAATCAAAGCTATTGGCAGGGAGATGATACCATCCATGACGAAGAGCCTATCAATCCATAAGCCAAGGACACTTTACCTCGGAAGCCTGTTTTTAGTCCTATCTGTACCATTGCCAACCTTTGAGGCCATTTTCTCCTCCAAGATCGTACACAGCGGTCATTAAATAGGCAGATACCATGGTTGCTATGGCGCTGCTTGTTTGGAAAATGCAGGACCGCTTTGCGAGTTCATCCTTTCGATACCAGGAACCGATAATGTAGTGCATTCCAGGGTAAAATCCACTTTCGGCAAGACCTACGCAGTTGCGTTAATCGCTGGGCGATGCAAGCTCGGTCTTCAATCTGCGAAAGAGCCGAGAATCTTACCGATGAAGAATCTGACAACGTAGAACTGAGAAGCCGAATTGCATCTGGACAGTGACAAGGTCAGGATAGACCAGATAACCTAATGGCACAGAAGCCGGGTGAGTAAAGTGATATGCCATCGAGTAAAGACGCACTGGGTTTCTCACTTCAAGTGTTGGAATCCAGTATCTTGGCCGAATGCGAGTCAAAATGATGTTGCTGGGGAGCTGCCCGATTGTGTATCCAACAGTCCAAGCTGTTTGCATATAATTTAGTTCATTTTGATACATGTTCATGTCCTCTTTCCTGTTCTCCGATCAGCGGAATCGGTGTAAAGTTGTCTATTGGATACCAACATTCCAGAGACAAAGGCGTTGTTTATATTCACTTGATCCAAGTACTTGAGGAAGTATCCTTTTGCAATCTGTTAATAAAATGAGAAAAAGAGAGAGCATTCAATGCTGAAAGACAATGTCACCCACCCAAAGAGGCAAAAGATAGAAGGGCAGCGTCAAGTTTAAAGAGTAGTCTGCGTTCCTCGTAGGGCTTGTCCAACGTATCCCACAAATAACTCGCGAATCTCCGTTTTGCATCCCTCTTAGTAATAGTTTCCCTCTCGTAGCCAGAACTCTCATCACTTGGGGCTTGAGATGAAACCATGGAGTCTTGACGTAGTATAGCCAGAAGTGACGATATCGATCGCCAATCTATAGATAAAAGTTGGAAGAGAGCGCTGAAACAATAACGACAACCAAAGGGAAACCCTAATGAAAGAATGAAAGAAATGAAGGAATGAAAAGACTGCAAATATTTGGAAAATTAAGACGGGGAGGATCTATGTAGCTAAGAATATAATAAGTATGACAGCAATAGCGTCAGTCACAATAGACGCTGAGATATAACTATGTACTGTCATCAATCAATGAGCTTTGGAATCCAACCTTTAATTCGAGAGGTTTATTATCCCGACAGCGTATGTATATACTTCATAAGCAAATAAGGATAGGATACAGATCTGAGAGCACGTGGCTAGAAGCTGCAGCAAACATATTAATTCGGGTATATGGAACTGCAGCGGATAGGGTTCTCTAATTGAGGTCTCCCTATCGGAAATTTAAGAAACACTCTCAAGGAATATTTGTCTGGATAAAGAACTCGAAAAGGAGTCAACTCATAAAGTAGCATTCTATAAATCGCATATTAATTTCAACCCAAAGATGTATTTGAAGATCAGGGTGCATATGGGGTTGCGGGAGCCAGAATGTTGTCATACATCTGGACCTGCAGTACGACGAAGATCCAGGAAGTTAAATCCAACCCAACCCAAACCACCGCTGGGAATTGTTACTAATGCATCGAGAATATCCAGGAACCATTCGGAAAGGTGCTACTACACCGTCAGCGTGGCAGACTAAGAGCTTCGATGCAGGAGCCCAGTCTGTGGAATCATACACAAATTTGGAACGTGGCAGGGGAGCCAGGGGCAAGCTGCTAAAATATTTCCCCATCGTGCTTTTCGGACCTTATCCTAGTACAACGTCCACTTATTTCAATATCATTATTAATTATATACATCCAGACCTGAGACCGAACATTTGGACTCATGATCAATATCGCCGGGTATATTTTGACGTAGCATTAGTGCCCTTGTTGCATTGCAGCTTGGATGCTAGGATATCAAAAAGTGAAATAAAGGCAAAAGAAGATAGAGATATGATGATGTTTCTCGCGTCTACTTCAACGGACTTCCAACCAGAGAAAGACCAATATTTGATTGGGACACCAGCCTGAGAAACCATATCTATAGTTATCATCCATCATATGCAGGGAGTTTAACCCTAAGATGACCCAGTCTTCTTCTTCGAGGTTCATTCAGCTCTTCGAAGCTGCGATCCACGAGCAAAGATTTTCCCCTTATAGGATGTTACACAATGCGGTAAGGATACAGCGATTCTTCTTCTTCTTCTTCTTCTTCTTCATCTCAGCTAGCCTGAACTAGTTACTGTATGGCGGGCTTCCTTGATGTGGGCAAATTAGAATATAGTTCATCCGGTTTATTTAAGAGATCTTCTCATCCAGTAACCATCCTTCTGACTACGTCGGGGCGCTTTTGTTGCTATTATTGGTCGAAGTGGAGTGTATGGCTACTGGTAGTGTCTTCGTTTCAGAGATATACAAATCTCGACTTTGAGGACGCGTAACATTGCACTCATCCAATATGTCAACTGATCATGAGGACTTGGTGGTTATTGATTGCGAAAAGGATCGGAGTCATTTGCCACGACCAAGGTTACCCCGTTGGAAACATGGAGAAAGAAAGGGGAAAAAAACTCAATTGGTTATCATCTACAACGAAAATAATTGCTGATATCTATATATTCTCTTGGCAAATCTTATAGGTTAGGATGTAGTTGCCCGCGTGTGCTGAAAACTTCACTGTAACACGCAGTTCATTCTTGGCTGCTCTGCAAAACATAGTAGGATATGACAGGGTGACATTTTCCAGTACATATATTGAGGAGGCAGGGAATATTTCATGTTATTTTTTTTTTTCAGATAGGAACTTTTGGAAATATGAATATGTAGGCTTAGGTATATGAGTTTTCGGTTTCCTTAACTTATCTACAGCTAGTGTTTAGGGAGAAAATGGTGAGCATAAACATCCTAACAGGCAATCTTCTTAGTGCGTATCCATTCATTAATTAATGGCCCGGTTATTCAAATAAATGAAAATAAATGTACCATACTCTAGCTTCTAATGGTATTTACAATGTTTATATAATATTTGCAATGCAATTGGCTCTCTGAACCAAACGGTCTCACAGCATACATGGATTGTATTGTTCTGCGATCGGCTGACTGTAAGAGCTAATTTAAATTCTCTCCCTGTCAAGCAAGTCATTAGATTTATCTTGCCGTTATCCTAGTAAGACGGAGGAACAAAATGAAAGGAATGTTAGTGTCTATTCATTCTTATATCTATCAGGGATGCAAAAAATTACCGCTCACATTCAGCATTTCTGGTCTCGAAAGCATATCGCAAGGCTCAAGCCATACAAGCTAATGAGGGGTATTCTATTGCTCCTCAAACCAAGCCCAGAATGCGCAAATATTGACTGACTCCTGAGTATTTGGCAGAATTTCCCCAGTCTGTTGATTTGGGAAAAATCCGTCTCCAAATACTATGTGTCGGTATTCATCCTGTATCACCCTCGAACCGGGGCGCTTATCGTTTATGTTTATACCTTGATATCCATTGAGCAAAGTCTGAAGGATCTTCCTGTGACGGTGGATGGAATAAATTATTCTTAGTTGTGGACTGAGCCCTAAGCCCTCGCAAGGTTCTGAGAATATCGGAATCTTTGTATGTCATGAGCCAGAGCTCCTCAACACCTTCTGGAGCTCTCGCGAGTCGCGATTCACTCAGGATTGTCTCTTCAACTTTACTTAAAAGTCCTGGTAATTATTTTATTCTCGGGATTTCGCACAGTAGAATATCAAGACCTCGTATCTGTCCAAACTCGGCAGATATCGTCGTCATGCAATTTTGCATGCCCTGTCACTTGGATATCGTCACCGATCGCATTCCTGGCAATTCTCGGCTTTAATTTCAGCCAATGTGCTTATGTGTAATAACTATCCTGATGATTTGGATCTTGGTACAGTCGTCGAGGAATCTGTAATTGTAAGACGTCAACCTGTTGGGTCGATTCTCAATTTGAGAGCGCCGGAGGCCTTTAAACTAGTATGGTCATCTATAGCAATGGCCGCTCAACTCATGGCATTATCGTAAAGCAAGAAATTATCAACGACTAATATCATAATTTCACGAGAAGCACAGCGCCATAGTACTCACGACATACTATTAGTTCTTGGGTTTTTCGTTTAGTTCCTCACTGAAAACTTAAAAAGGAAGTGTGATTCAAGGCCACTGAAGTAAACACATAAGTACAAGAAGACAGGGAGTAAAGACTCAGCTACAGGAACATTGCCCGGCATGAGGTTGATTGAGAACGTCCCCCCGGCCTCGCACTCTTAGCTCTAGGCACTGGCGTAATATAGCATGAGTTGACAGTGACAGCTGTACGGAGACGCCTCCGCGTGTCTTTAGATAATATGAAACTTTATAATCTCTCTATCCTGATAACAGCGATGCTTTCTCCAGTCCCGCGAATTTTCCTTCTGCAGAACTTCAAACCCACCCCGGTCATGGCAGCCGGCGTACGCGAAACCAGTAATTCTATGAAAGCGGAGGTTTTGGCTATCCATCTCGATCTTAATACTAAGATCTTGAGGTTCCGCCCCGCGTAGTACTGCTGGACGGCCCATTCCAAAAATGAGGGCGATGGTGTCACCTTCTTCAATATCGGGAGTTGATACTCCAGCAACGCCTTGGTCGGTCACGAAGATCGTCCTTCCTCGAATTGTGGAGAGGATAAACTCCAAAAGCTGATCTGCGTACCCAAGAGAACCAGAGTCTTGGATCTCACTACCGATTCATACCTGCCAACGCTTGTCGAAAGGTAGACCGACGTCCAGGAATGGTTGATCAGTGTTTCTTACTCCAATTAGAGTTCGCCAAATTGGCTCATTCTGCGGACAATTCTGTTCGACAAGCGCCTCTATCTCTCGTAGCTGGATCAGTTGCTTTTGTCGGTCTCCTCCAGCGAACCGGATCAGCTTAGAGACCTTGCCAAGGTAAAACCCTGAACCCGAGAACACCGTGAGACCTTTTGATACATGAGTGTCCGTATGCCAAAACCAAGGTTCATTCGCGCAGCTTCCACGGAGAAAGGCTGGGGAATGTTCATCCCTCCCAAGAG
Source organism: Elaphomyces granulatus (assembly GCA_002240705.1). Classification (NCBI taxonomy): domain Eukaryota; kingdom Fungi; phylum Ascomycota; class Eurotiomycetes; order Eurotiales; family Elaphomycetaceae; genus Elaphomyces; species Elaphomyces granulatus. The sequence continues at coordinate 36,970 of NPHW01002941.1, forward strand.
CGGATATGGTGAAATCCGCTACCCACGAAGGGAAGGGTATCTTAAATGGGCGGGCTGTCCAGAGGAAGCCAAGAAGAGCAAGACCAGAACTTTCGTGAGTGATTATATACGCCATCGTGGGGACAAACGTCCACGCCGCCGATTTATGATAGTCAATAGGAATACTATTACGAGCGTCTGGGTTCACCAAACCAAGAATCCCGTAGATTTTATCCCTTGCATCGGTCGAGCGAAGGTTCATTGTGCCTTTGAGAATATGCTCGAAAGTCAAGAATTGCCGCTTTCTCAGAATGATTCCTCTTGCATGCATCAGAAACGCGTGATATTGAAGAGGGACTTTCTCGGTCAATTCCAGTCTTTTCCAGTATATCTTCGCTATAGGAGACTCGTACTGGCAATATCTCATAACTGCATATCTTGCTTTCCAATTAGCTGGGTTCTGCCGAATATCTAGCATCAATTCCGAAATGTCGGAGTGACCGGTAGGTTGGAGGTAGCTGTCTTCGCCGAAGCAGTATCTCAAGCAACTCAAAATAGGCAAGTTATCAACAGCTGTCGAGTCAGCAGACCCCTGGGAGTCTCGTGGTCTCCAATCATGTTGAAATGTTTCACCAAGGTCTTTGCGATACTGACATGAGTACTCCTCATCGATAACTCTCATGTTATCAGCGAAGTGAGCCCATGCCGTAATGAAAGACAGCCAATTGACCCATTTGTAGCCACATCCAACCAATGGATCGTTTTGACCTAGAACGAATTCTTGCACGACCCAGATACGAATAAACCACGGCCGGTACAGAATGTCCATGAACTGGATCTGAAAATCCAGTGTTTGCCAATAGTCCTTCTTGAAATCAGCAATGCTGTCCATGGCGATGTCGCTATCACTCATTGGTGGTCCCAGCCATACAACCACAGTTGAAGAAAAGTAGTAGATATCCCGCATCTGTCTGACTTGTTGAGCCCTTTCATCGAAATTGGTTTGATCGATGCAGATTGCATCTACCCACAACACTCTTGCCTTATCGTGATGGCGTAGATATCGAAGTGCTGCGTCGAGATTTTGAGTTATTTCCATGTTGATGTTGTCAATAGCCATCGGCGTCGGAGCGAGGTCCTTGCCCCAAACATAAGACAGGGCCTCATACTGTGGACGGTCATCCATGGACACCACGTCCAGATCGCCACGGAGAGGCTCATCAAGTCCAGCTGCAGCTGAAACCGACAATAGCCGGATTTGGTGACTTTCAACGTCAAGGGGCCGATGTGGACTAGGCATCAGTCCGTTTTCCTACAGTCCAGTGTTATATATAGAGAGATTAGTAATTAGGTAGTTTTCTCCAGGGTCTAGATCTAGATGACATAGATTAAGCTGTGGTTTGACTGTTTGAGGGAGAAGCATATTAGATCCCCCCACCACACCGGTCTCGTCTAGTACCTTATTAGCTAGGTGCATATACATCTAATAACGTACGTTATTCATCATCAACCTCTTACCTGAACTTCTTAGTTTACCCTTTGGTCCGTCCTGTGCTCATGCGCATGCGGCATCAGCTTCAGCCTTTTGTGTGGTCGACTCAGGTTTCACCATCACTAGTAGTCTGGAAGTTCACGTCTCAAGGTACCTGATTTTGAACGTGAGTCCGAAGCAGAGTCGGTATTATAGAGAGGATTTTCTCCCGCACCCCGAGCAAGAGGACAAGGAAGAAAGTGAAGGAACGATGGAAAGCGGAGTGGCCTGCATACAGGCATGGAAGCCGGTTGTTTCCCTGCTCCCTTTGCAGTAGCAGGTCCAAGTTAACCCAAGGTCTCAGGGTCATCATCATTGATATCTGCTCGTATTCGCTTGTCGTCCCGGAGGTTCGTTTGAGCGATCTCGACGTGTAGGATACAGGGCATCGCGTTGTTTCTCGTCTTCATAAAACGAGAGCGTCACACGATGGCGGGAGCTATATAGCACGTGGAACTCCATTATTACCTACCAAATATATAACCTTATTATATTTACGATCTACCTACCATGCATCCATTTCCTCTCTTTCCTCTTTGCTTGGGCCTGAATTGTACATAAACGTAGTTCCCACGCTTCGTTGACTTTTATAGTGTTCACTCTTGATCTTTATTCTCTCTACCCCCCCTTTTTTTTAAGAAAAAAAAAAAAAGAGGTCCGATGCCGAAAATCTTCGATGAGGTGCAAAAATATAGGCGAATGGGAGTAGTGCTAATTTGCAAGCTTGACAATTAACAGCTTCAGCCTTCACCGGTTCCAAAATCACACAAGAGAAAAAGCCACCTAATGAGCCGATTTGTTAGATCATACTAGTAACAAAAAATTACTACTGGGTAAAGCTAACTGTACGCTTATAAAACACTTGAAAATATAATCCGAAATATCCAGCTCTTCCCTTCCTCCCCTCCGAATACTCTTGCCTTTGTTTCCCCCCGACCACCCCCCTAGTAAGACTACCAGGTACAAGTATGTCCAGCGTTAGAGACAGTAGGGTATACATACATGGTCGATTTATTTCATAACTGCGTGAGAAGATCCTGCGAGACTGTCGATATGAAGTTCCGATTTTGCTTTGTCATGCAAAAGTGTTTAAACAGAACACTAGTGGTATCCAAGAAGAAGCGAAGTGGAAGCAGACAATCAGTCTCAATGGCCAGCTTGATTAATCAATCCCCAGGCCTCTGGGCTGTGAGAGGTATTAGAGTATTCTGAGAGAGAAGGGGAAGGGGAAGGGGTTAAGTCTTCGAGTGCGGCGTGGTACTGAAATTAATGTCAGTGGAAATCGAGCTGTAAAGTAGGCACAATGAAAAAGACGAACCGTCATTCCAAAATTCAATAGTAGAGCGCCAGCCAGTCCGATACAGACGATAACCGGTCCAAACAGATTGTCCAAGTCGCGTCCGCTTCGCTGGCGGATGAGCCTCGCGCGCATTTCATACATATACCAGCCCCATGCTGCGGAAAACACGGCGAATCCTGTATACACGATAGCCAGCACACGGGCGATGTCATTGTCGCCTCCGGCTGAATTATACAAGGCCAACGAGAGCGAGGCTAACAGAACGCTGACGCTCTGCCACTTAAGAAAAGTCCTTTGATTGGCCAGCCATACTTTGCTTTCGACGCGGACCGGACCGGAATCTTTAATCCACGTAGAAGGGACTCTGATACCAGGTGGCAGCGAGACACCTCGACGAGCGCGTGCGTAGCGAGACGTTGAAAGGGAAGAAATCAGGGTACTAAAGCGAGACGATGATGCAGATACTGGTGACGACTTGGTCGGCAGGATGACTGTAGGAATCTTGATCTGCGTTTTAGCACGGCCCTGAGGCTCAGCGTCTACGCGAGACGGGGGTTCACTTGAGATTCGCAACGAGGAGGGCTCGAAGAGATTCGATGCACCAGGTCGCACTGGAGAGCCGGCTCCCGGGAGTCGCAACAACGGTGATCCAAGGAGAGGTTGGGATGGAGGGCTGTGTTTCGACCCAAGAAAACTGCCCACTGCCATTTGTTCTTCTGCGAGCATTGCTAGCCGCTCCTGTTCCTCTTGGAAAGCGGTCGCCGGATCGCGGTGGATGTCATTTTCCAGCTCACCCAGCCAGAATGGAAAGGTGTTGACATGATCTTCAAATAGCTGGGCAACACCGTGAACAATTTTAGAAAACCGTGGTGCTTCCTTGACAAGATGAGACACCATCAGGTCCTTGAGCCACTCGATATGGCGAGCACCGGTTTTTAACTTAATTTCTAATACAGCGTGAGGGAAACGAACAATCTCCCCAGCTCCGATTGAGCCGAAAGGATACTCCATCTCATCGTCGTCGATATCCTTGCGATGCCAATCTGCGGGATCACGGTAGGGTCTCTCTGCGTCCAGTGAATCTTCTCTGATCAGGGCGAGATTGGTGTCCAGCGAGATCCTGATCCGGTCATTACCAGGGATTTGAAATGCAGTTCGAGTATAGTTAGCCCGAAGCATGGGCTGCAAATCATGTTGTTTAATGAAAGACTGTACTTCCTCCACATCCTTTTTTAACAATTCTGCCTGCTGTGGCTCGTGATCTTTCATCCTGAGGAGTTTCTTCTCCAATTTGTATTCGCCGTTCAGGAACTCCATGACATGCTTCTCCTTCAACTGCACCCTAACGTCCCGATCATGGTCATCATCTGTAATGATTTTCTTTTCTAGGAAGAGAGCAGGTTTATCCTTCAGTTGTCCCGTCCAGCGTAACCTTAGCGACCCCGCTTCGTAGGCTCGGATAACCTTCTGGTTGTAAAGCTCAAACTGGGGGTTGTCGAAGTATAAGGAGGTGATAGTGGGATCGGGCTGCGACACATCCAACTCCCTGAAGCCAGTTGGATTGTAAAGCAAGACAGGCAATTGGCGTAAAATATAAGTCTTCACTTCCATAACATTATCCGAATGCACCCAGAACTTATGTGAGGTATACGTGTCGTGACCAAAGCGAGAACCGGCAGTGGTAGCCGTGTCTTTGACCTCGGTGAGCCCTTTGCTCAGTACTTGACGTACAAATGTATACATGGCAGAGAGTCTGTTGAGGAGAGGGGAGTAGTCTTCCGAATTAAAAGGCAGTTGGGAAAGGCGCACTTGGAGGAGTGGGCGCACACGGTAACGCGCACCACGTTTTCGATCGTGCTTCTTTGCAGCCTTGAGGAAGCCAGTGAAATTCAGGCGACTATACTTCTCCAGCTCGCTGACTTCCTTGGTGATACCGTTCAGCTCTTCCAGAACCTCGGCAGCCACCTCCATTCTCTTTTCATCGTCCACTGACGGTTCCTCTGCTCCCTCTTTCGGAACCATTGGCCCTAATTTCGCTTCACACGCGGAGGTCCGATCTCGCAGTTGAAGGGATGTCTCTGCCTGGAAAGCATTTACCTTATCCAGTTGGACATTGATGAGCTCCTGGACAAATGCTTCCTCGTCTTGTTCCGTCCACGATTGGCTTTCATTATCACTGAGATCTTTTCCCGTCTCATCTCGCTCTCTTAGAAGAAGCTTCAGCTTATGGTAATCAATGTACTTGTCCTTCCACGGAGGGTATATTGAATTCTCCAAGGTCTTGCCGAACAGCATCTTCGTTGAACTGTGAGGATGATCAGGATATCTGAGTGTAATGGATGAAGACAATCAGCAAGTTTATGCTATTCGTAGGGCTAATAGAAGGAGGGTACTGTACTATCGGTGAAGGATATTATGATATGTAAAGATTAAGAAAGTGGGAGACTAACATGATGAACCTTGGCTCTTCCAACGATCCTGGACTTTGAAACCATACCCCCACTTCGAGAGTGTTTTAATCAATATGATGACACCACCAGATTGACATTATTGGTCAATTGACGATGACCGTTGAAATCTGTGGAGACACCAAAGCATGTGGCAACCGCGCTAATGCAGTTCGAGACCAACCCTATGTATCTCCGATCGTTGACTTCCTCCGTAAGACAAAACACGTGATTTAGGATGACAGGTATGATACATTAGGTACCTAGGTACCTACATTATTTATGACCTACATAGAGCCGTCCCTGCGTCTCTTCAATCGATTCGTCCAGGTTTCACTACTGGTGTATCCAACACGGATTTGATGGAGTTCCCTGGCCCTGGCCCATTGAATGCGGCTCTTCACCATGCCCTGTTGAGCCTCCACCAACACCCCTATCCCCATGTGTCCAACCCGCCCAACTGCAAGAAACGAGGAGCAGTGTCTTTGATTCTTAGGGTACGACCTGATTATCTCAATTGGCCCGGATCTCCGGTACTCATCCCAGACCGGTCCATTTCGGTGGACCAGCAATTGAACCTTTTCTTCTCCCAGGATTGGGTGCAGTATGGCGATCCGGAAGTCCTATTTATCAAGCGAGCTTCGAGGGTCGGTGACCGCTGGACTGGTCATGTGGCACTTCCTGGGGGCATGAAAGATCCAGATGACAGAGATGACCAAGCTGCTGCAATCAGAGAGGCGGAGGAGGAGATTGGCCTTGATTTGGTTGCAAAGGAATGTATATATGTGAGCAATCTACCAGAGCGGCTGGTCACCGCGTCCTGGGGCAGTGTACCGTACGTGGAGCGTTGTACTTCGAACGTTTAGGATCCCACTGGGCTGATTTCTAACTAGGCTTTTGATCCTTTGCCCATTCATATTTCTATGGACATCCAATTATACACCACCGTTGAAGCTACAGCCTACGGAGGTCGCATCTGTCCACTGGGTCTCCCTCAGAGCTCTTTTGTCTCCATCTTTGCGCACGGTCGAGTATGTGAACACCTCAGAGCGGTATGCCAAGCGGGGTGGGTTTGTTGCCCGCCTTACCAACCGTTTCATGACGGGCATGATGGAGTTCTCTGCAATCAAATTGGTCCCTACCGAAAGCCTATATTGTAGCTTGATTCCCGGATTCCTCCCTGGGGATATACATCAGAAGTCATTGTCTCTCTTCCAGAGATTGAAAGCACGGTGTCTTAGCGACCAAGCAAGCTCGAGTGACAAGAGCCGCCCTCTTCTGCTCTGGGGGCTGACCCTCGGTATATTGGCCGACTTTCTAGAGATGCTCCCTCCTCACAATATGGTAGAGCTCTGGACATACCCTACGTTTACTTCCCTCGATCTACGACTCATCGTGAAGATGCTGACATATGGTTTGCGAAAACGCAATATTCTCAAAGTCAAAGCGGCAGATTTTGCGAATGAAACAAGTACCGAAATCCAAGCGGCTGAAACGCCGTTCACAGAGATTGATTCTAATCACGACCTTAACAGGGTAGAAATTAGCGGAATGGGTGTTGGCAGATACTACGGACCACCGTCGACTGATATGGACAATTCCACTAGACATGCCGTTGGAATAATGCTCACTGGTTACTATGACCGTCTTTGGCTCTCAGTGTACGTTTGCCTCGCATGGAGGGTTACTCTAGGCGCCATTACTACCTTGTACGCATGGAGGTGGTTACGACGTCGATAGAGACCGGCCCGGGGCACTAAGTAGGCGTTACGACTGACGAATATTGTTGAAGAACAAGGCTCAGAAGTGTACAATTCTTATATATACACTGTATCTTACAGCGGACGGCATATTCATTACAATTTACTAACCCAAAAACTTGGATGGGACACAAAAAAGGCAGCACTACATAAGAAGAAGAGAAAGAGCTTGAAAGCGAGCGAGTCCACAACACGGTCCACGCTTCACAAATCACAGGCATTTAACTTTATATCTGTTTATCATGTGTAACAATACTCTTAATCTTTCTTGAGGTAAGAGGATGTAACTTACTCATAGTTAGTAGTCTTTTGGATGATGACATTTAGATGCATAACCCTTCGCGACGGAACCGAGTGAACTCCAACTTATTATAATAGCAAGACTCTTGCTGGGTGAGATTGATAACAAGCTGCTAATAATATACTCAATTACCTAGGTAGGTAGGTATTGATGAACCAGGTGTTCCGTACTAGTAACTAAAATGAGAGGACCCACTAACTATTGAAGTGGGACTAGTGGCCCTAAAGCGGCAACAGATACATAATAATATCATAGAGGTTTCAGAACACGACCTTGTGTTATATATCATAAACATTTATCTATTGTATACACCACAAGCATCATGAAATCAAAATTACGTTATCATTAGAAAACATCTAAAAGATTTTTATATATCACTGTATACCGTGGATGACCATGGTGGTAGCACAAAAACTATACCCTCGCGCGACAGTCAAGCGCATTGTCAAAGCGCGCTCTGGTCATAGCCTCAGCAAAAATACAGATATTCTGGTAAGGCGCTACAGTTTCACGCTTCATATTCAACATATCGTCAATTGTTTCGGTCGCTGAAAACTTTCCCTGAATCTGCTGACATTGGTCTTGCGTATTCTTCAGGTTTTCTTAGATTATATGCTCTTCATCCAAGAGTGAGCTCCGCCGTTGCCTCTTCGAATTTGTTCCTAAAACTAAATTCAATCTCGTACCCCAACCTGACCGATCTTTTAAATTAGGCTTATGCGCGAGGCGTCGATACATTCAAGGAGATCCGGCGAAAGGGGAATTTCTGCAAGAAGTATACGAAGGGTGACCGAGGTGGGCGTCTCCAAGGGATATGCATCCTAGCCTTTGGACATGATAACATTGACAAGAACCACTAGGGCACGCTTCGAAAGTTCAGGGGATGAAACACATTTCTATCCCTGGGGAGACCTGATCTACTGCGTATTCTTGGAATCCATTTATTTTTACAGCAAGAAACGGGAGTTATAAAAGTTACTCGAAACAGAAACCTTTTTTTTTTTTTTTTTTTTGAGGGACTCTCTAATATATGTTCTTTTGTAAAATAGGGAAGCGTGAGCGAGATCTGAGGAAAATCCACACTGACTTTATAAAGGCGACCAGCTACATATTCAGCGTAGCCTTTAACATTATTAGGGACAGTGTCGCTTGAAATCTTTGGTGATATTATTATAAATTATAACCAATTATAAGCTTCCTTTGTTGTATGCTGGGTATACAAACTGTGTAATTATAGGGCACAAGGCTGAGGCATCGATTTTGGCGAAATATATGATACCTGATTTTATGTAACCTTGGTTTTAGTCTGCCTACATATGATAGGTCTATGACTCGAACTGCACGCGATGCTGGTGGAGCTAAAAATCTCATACTTAAAATTCCAGCACCACACAACTTTCCTCAGGCCTTCCTTTCTACATACAGAACTCCGTCCTGTCAACCTCTGCAACAAATCTTTGTCTCCACCTACACCTCACCCATCAACTTTTCTACAAAACGATTTCCATTGTGATTCTTTACATCCTTTGGTAAACACCAACCCCCACTCATAGCTTTTTCGCTTTCTCTCGACAATCCCCATACGCTAGCCTGATTAATAGCTGTTGGCCTTGCAACTGGTCTCTATCTCTCCGCACCAGTTGTCTACCATCATGTCTGCCACCAACTCAACCACACATATAGAATCAAAGGCTGCCAAGAAGAAGCGTGCGAAGAGCGAGGTTTCACCCAATGCCTCTGTTGTCGCCGCGCCTACCAGCACTGAGCCCGAAAGCAAAGCTGATTGTGTCGTCAATGGTGCTAGTGGTGACTCTGACTGTGTTATTCTCAAGGATCTCCAGAAGTCAGTCCATTTTCTTATTACGTGAAGACCTTTCTTTTGCTTGTGCAATGTGTTCTAACTCGGCTGACGTCTACTCCCTGTACAGGAGTCTACGCAATACGGTGAAGAAACTGGTTTGTGACAGCCTTCGTAATACGGTCCTGAGCTCAGTCCCCACTAATAACTGATATCTCTATATAGAATGCTACCTCCAAGGTTGACAGTATTATTGCCGAAAACCCCGAGATGTCTCTCGATGACTTGGTTACTGAGAGGAAGATCAACGCAGACCAAAAGGCTCAAGCGTTGAAGAAGCCGACTCTGCAGGCCAATGTCGCACAAATTGAAGAACAAGTTGCGCTATGCAAACAGGTTTCCACCTTTTACGAAGAACGACTTGTTAGTCAGAAGGCGACCTTGAAAAAGGAGCACAAGGAGGAACTGGATGCTGCACGAGAAACAATTGTTGCTGAGCTCGCTGAAGCAAACCAGAAAGTGCTCAGAGAACAATTGCTTACATTGAGCCAATTTCTCCGTGCAGCAGCAGCAATGAGACGTGCAGGTGATGAAACAGCGTCTGAGAATCGTGCATTCGAAGGTGTTTTGTTCCAAGTCTATGGAGGCACGCACGAGGCCGTCGACTCTATGCTGAAGTTGATCGAAGGTGCGGATGAAAAGGTCCCAAGTGTTGACTGCGAGACCTTGGATGTAACTTGTCAGTATTCTTTTTTTTTTTTTCGAACTCATTATGTGTACGTTATTTGTATAATATTCTGACAACTTTCTTTCAGATACGAGTGTAAAGCAATCTTCAGAGGAGTATGTTCCGCCCCCACCGGAAGGCATCTGGGGTGAGGAAGCCCCCGCTGTAGAAGCCTCGCCTGCACCTGAGCCTGACCTGACCAACGCTGGCATCACTGAACTTGAGGATACCACCGTGACTGTCCAGCTTTCGGCAACCAATGGGTTTGCGCCTTCTCGATCTGAAGACGTTTCTACGGCACCCTCCCAGACGTCCGTAGGGGATGCCGCTAATATTACGGCTGAAGCGACCTGGGATCCTCAAGTACCAAGCTCTTTGACTGCTTCCCAAAATGCTGACGGCTGGGTTGAAGTGCCGCGTGACTCGTCAGAGACGGAAACTGGTGTTCAGGCCCCGCCTGCGTTTATGCAGGCTCCAAACGATAGCTGGGCTGAAGATGTTCCTATTGCCCCACCTACTGGCCCAAATGCAGAGGGAAATGATGGCTTTGAACAAGTTGTGCATCACCAGAGACAAAACAGTGGGCGCAGCCGGGGAGGTCGGGGGCGTGGACGCGGTGATGGATTCCGTGGCCGCCGTGGAGAATTTAGGGGGCGTGGTCGCGGCCGCGGACGTGGACGAGGCCCTTTTGGAGGCCATCAAATCAATTATGGCGATAGCCTTCACTACTCCCCCGCGCCCCCTACCGACCAGTAATTATCCGATGGTCCAGCTATGATTCCAGAGTCAATCATCCCACGGTCTGCTTTGGGGCTGAATTGCAGTGTCTGAAGGCTTCGCCTACGCATATCTATATCTCGGTCGATCCAATTGCTCCTTTAGCTTTCCGCCTTGCGATGCGCCGTGCTTCGTTTATAATGTCTTTTTTCCACCTGCCTTAAACATCCGTTTCCTTTCCTCGATGACGTTGACTCATGTCGGCGTTGTTACGGTGCACGAGCGCAATGATTTCGGAACTTTAAAAAGATACGAGTCATAAGTAGAAAACTTCAATGGGACGCAGAACCATCATGTAACTTCATTTCTCCCCTTTGTCCTTACTCTTTTTTGGCTCAATTTATAATTCCATGGTTTCGGAAAAGTTCGTCCTAAATGTCTCATCATCGAGCGTGCATAGTGCCTTGATTTTCTTTTCATGATGGTTACCTTTATTTTTTATTTTCTATTTATTCTCATTCTCTCGTGTTCTTAAACCTATTCCTCTCTATTCTTGTTCTTCATCTTGAACGATATCTTTACTACAGAGATCTTTGTGGCCTACTTGGGCCGCAAAACCTGATGTTTTATTGCAGAGTCTACATTAGGTCACCTTGACCCTTAATGCCTCCGATCGTGACACGCCGGAAATGCGTTGGGATTTCAATGGACATGGACTTATTAGGCGGGTTGAATGAGCATGGAATGAAATGAAGAGGCGCATATCTTTAGCGGTCAGCATACTTGGAACGAAATGATACGATCGGGTTGGATTGTTGCGGACCATATATTGGTCTTTTGCATTAATAAGTGTCCTCATGGTCTACCAATTTCATCTGTAAGCGATAGATTTTCAGGCTTGGCAGGTGAGTTTATTACAAGACGAAAGGTGAAAGAAAATAATAGAACATAACACCGAATTCGCAGAATTACCCAGTATGATTATAATTATTACCTGATAGTATAATAATGGCAGTATTATTAATATTATGTACTTAAAAGAATCCCGTGGAGTTCTTGGCGTTCGCTTGGGCAACGTGCCTCCTTGAGGTGTTCTCTTATTATTATCTTATAATTCTTGATAAAAAGCAGCTTTGTTACATGTTTTCTACCTCCTAAATGTGGGTTTCATGCACCTCTTTTCGGTGATACTTTGGCTATCCTATCTAAGGTCTTTGGGTCAAGATTTCAACTCTACCACTATCATACTACATACATAACGACGTCGTTGCATGCTTTGGTCATGAGTTCCAATATGTCATCTGTAGCTCTCCGCAAGAGGGTCCTAAGAGTTGTATTTATCTCACTTGTTCTAGATTTGGTAGGCGAATGATTTCCCTCGATCTTTACCCAAGCAAGATAGGCTGACGATCGCGTGTTACAGATTTCCTTCACCTTTATACTCCCACTTTTCCCTTCGCTCCTTAGCTTTTATATGAAGCAGGATCCCTCTTCATCCTCTCTCCTGAACCGTATTTTTCACTATGTCAATGCGTACAAAAATTCCTTTGCAAAACCTATCGATTCCCGTTATGATGTTGTTTTGCTCGGCGGGGCGCTCGGATCACTCTTCTCTCTTCTTCAGGCTATCGCTGCGCCCATAATCGGCCGGTCGTCCGACAAATATGGCCGGCGGACGGCTTTACTCTGGTCGTTGGCCGGGAACATCTTGAGTGTTGCCTTATGGGTGGCAGCAACGGATTTCCGCACCTTTCTTGCGAGTCGGATTGTCGGTGGTTTGAGCGAGGCCAATGTTCAACTTGCGAACGCCATCGCAACGGACATTAGCGATGAAAGTCAACGAGGTGCAACGATGGCTATGGTAGGCGCCTGCTTTAGCATCGCCTTCACCGTTGGGCCCGCATTGGGAGCGGCGCTCTCCAACATTGAAATCGTTTCTGCGAATCCGTTTGCAACGGCGGCTGGATTTTCCTTCTTCTTGATTGTCCTCGAGACTGTGTATGTTTATTTCTGCCTTCCAGAAACTCATCCAAACCGAGTAGTAGATCGTGAATCGGGAGCGGCCAGTGGCAAATTAAAAGAGAACCAGACAGGAGACAAGCCTGTCACTTTGACGTTACCAAAACATACGAATAGCCCTGCATTACTCAGCTTCACGCATTTGATCTTCCTCCTACCATTCTCTGGTATGGAGTTCTCCCTGCCCTTTCTTACCGCGACCCTCTACACCGATAGCACAATCAACCCTGCCGCACTAAATGGTCGCATCCTGGCTGTTATGGGTGTTATTGCATCTGTTCTCCAAGGAGCCGTTATTCGCCGTCTATCGCCTCTTCTGACGGTTCGCATTGGCGTGGTGTCATCTGCCCTCTCCTTCTTCTTTCTTTCGAGCATTTCCTCGGCCTCTGGTCTTTATGTCGCTGCTTGCTTCCTAGCCGTCACCAATGCTACGGTCGTCAATGGTTTGAACAGCCTAATAAGCTTTGAAGCCGGGGAGAATGAGCGAGGGGCTGTCCTTGGAAGACATAGAAGCTGGGGACAGGTCGGAAGGGCTGCTGGACCGATAATATTTTGTTCCCTTTTCTGGTGGGTTGGAAGAGAAGTGGCATATACGACCGGTGGACTAGTGATGCTTGGAGTATGTGCTATCACATTTACGGCCCTGAGGTCGCCGTCAGTGGAAAATCCACCAAAAATGGGTCGAGTGACTACTTCATAACAGTCATTTGGTAATATTGTATGTGTTCCTTAAAGGGGTCCATCTAAGAGCATTTACATATCACATACGACATGTTTATGAGGTTTACCTCGAACTCAAAGTGTACACTACTAAATCTGGTTTCATCATTCTAAAAACTGTAAATTAGAACCAGCGAGTTGGATTGGCATTTTCGGATATTGATGCAGCATCTTATATACCTAACTTTGGAGACTACTGATGATACATAGACAGACAAAAAGAATAGTCAAATATGATATGATATAATATTTATGCAACAGATATAAAAAGGCAAAATAGTTGGTACAATAACTGCAGTGTCTTAAGCTTGGAGCCGTTCTTGTATATATGATATAACCCATCAATCTCGATTCTGGCTTCTCCTAACCAAGACATTACTATATTATTATTCTTATTAGGACTGTGTTTGTCCCATAATCCATGTTTAATACGTTAACGAAGCCTGGCTTTAAACTCTCTTCCAAATGCTGTAGAGTAGGTACACAACTATCATAGGCATCTGGCTTCAACGTTTTGCCGTCTTGTCATATCATATGATATCTTGTGCTTGTGTACTCGAATGGACACCAATCACTTTAGTTAATTTCAATTGCTGTAGCATTCATCATGCAGAAGACATATGTTCACATTATTAATAGCTTTAGAAAATCAAAGTTCCTTATTCCAAGTCAATCTTGGAAATTCCGCAAGAATACGCCTTCTTTTTTGCCATACTCTGACTCTGGCTTCTTTCTCCACCCTTTTCGCTGGGATATCCTCCTTGGAGTGCTTTGTACTTGTAGGCGTCTGCAAGCTTGCCAATTATGTACTTGTAGTCGATGGTATGATAGGTGTTCACCGTCGCTTTTACCGCTTTTCTACCTATTGCAGTCGTCCGCTGCTGCTGGGACTTCGGCTTCCTTCAGCTGTAATTCAGACTTCTTGACCTTCATGGTTTTCGTAGGCTTCCCCCTCATTTTCCAAGCTCACTCACACTCATCTCAATTCTCAAGTGCTTTGACAGCGGTCATATCATCCTTTGCTGTCTTGTCGAGGGACTTGAGGTAATGGCCTGATTTCTATATATAGCTGGCAGGTTCGTTTTGGAACAAGCCCATCGAAGTCACGGGCATTCTGAATCCGAATCTCATTCTCGTCAAATCTAGTTTTTTTTTGTCTTCATCCACCTGGACTGTTGATCTTTGTAAGTTGACCTGTGAGTAATTTTTTCAGCCTCATATCCCTGACTTAAGGCTATTGACTTGCTGCGCTGATATTAGCATCCATTAGCTCTAGTCGTAAGGCTGCTGCAAAATTAGGGACTCTGGCGAGTATCAGCATATGTACCTGACAAGAGATATGGGAATCGCGTTGCCTTGGATGTGTACGCTCATTAGTTTATGGGTGTCTGAGGCCAAAATGAACAGTGGCATCGCAATCACCGAGTTGAATTATTGTCAACATTACTACTGTTGCCGTCCCACTCGTTTTCAATACGTTGCTAATCTTCCCACTCACATTTACGAAAACACCAAGATCCTGCAGGACCCTTAAGAGACTTGCTGTACGGCTAATAACTCTGATGATGTTTCTCGATTTTGACTTTGTCAGTCTATACTCTACCCTTGATGGCTTCGAATTCGTCGAGAGGGAGCAGACAGTTGAGCAGCTATTTCGTCACTGGGTACCTACATGCTTTTCAACAAGCTGGATAGTATAGCACCCAGCTTCAGGCTGCATCCAATCCAGCCGATTAAAATTAACTTCACGACATTAAATCTCAGGGTAATATTTAGCAAAAAAGCTCGTAAGTTGATAAACCCGATGACCGACGTGGAGTGGCGGTCCCTAGACATCCCGGCTTTTTGAACACGGCCTCGACCAACTCAACCTTTTCTTCCAAATGTTGATGACAAGCTTAAGATCTGAAGGAGAAGTGAGATGGGTTGAGAAAATCCCAGTTATAAGAGTCCTCATGGCCCAAATTTTCGGAGTTGATGTTCTCACTCACCATAAGTTCTCACGACATTACAGGCAACGCCACGGAGGAGAAGGGAGATTTTTTTGGGTGGATGGAAAGAGGAGGATCCTTATTGTAGGTTTCCTCGATTGTATCCAAGTTGCATCCAGGAAAAAGTACGGAAATGGAGGTGGGAAGGTACTAAGGAAGGCAGGAGTTTTCCTTTAATTATTAGATATGATAGCGTAGGCGGTAAGCTGTTAGGGTACATTATCTATTAAAATAAGAACATTATTATCGTTATTTTTGTTATTATCATAAGCAACTCCAAATTTTAACCGCAATACCTACCTAATTGCCTTAGCACGCACTTTATCTCCGCCATGGACTCGGCCCCCCCAACTGTGATATCCCATGATAATCCTCCTCCGGTTTCAGCAGACGATAATTTCAAGTAAAAACGTCTTTAATCCTGTGAAGAATCTGAAGAACTAACTTGATGTGTAGGGAAGGTTTCATTGGTGTGCTGCTATTGGGTTTGAAAGGCTCAGGAAAAAGCACCTTCATCTCCCTTTTAGCAGAACAAAATGACGTCGTTGGGCATGAACTTACATCGGGTAACTGAATGTATCGTATATATAGAATTGTGATTAATGATTATTAACGAAGATAGGCACTGCAGAGATACGTGGCTACAACGCTTCCGTTCTGGGTCGAAAAGTTACCCTTATCGATACCCCAGATTTCGATGATACAAACAAATCAGACTTCGAGATCCTTAGTGATATCTCAGTCTTCTTAGGTGCACTGTATCGATTCCGCCGGTTAACTGGAATTATCTATGTTCAACCCATCACAGACGTCCGCATGTCCGATTCGGCCCTCAAAAGTATCGGCGTGATAGAGAGGCTTTGCGGGCTAAAAGCATGTCCTGGGATCACCATTGCTACTACCATGTGGGCAAACCTGCAAATGGCCGAAGGGGGCGTTGATGAAGGCACCGCCCGAGAGAGACAGCTGCTACAGAATACAACATTCTTCAACACTTTGGTTAACAATGGTGCCCACTTCAGGCGTCACCTGGGAACTAAAGAATCAGCAGAATGCATCGTGTCTGAACTGGTAAGGGAAAACGCTACGATTGTCCTGGATATCCAGAAACAATTGGTAGATGACGGTTTGATCTTGGGTGAAACCCCTGTGGGCCGCTATGTGCAGCAGGGAATGTCGACACAACATCAGCAGTATGTGAAGGGACTTCAAGATCTCGAGAAGGCGTTGCAGGAAGCCCAGCAAAACGAGGATGAAAGTATGCTCTCCCAGCTCAAGGAGGAGCACGATCAACAGCGCAACCTAATCCGGAAAATTGAAATTGGCCATCAGGGACTCACTATGAAACTGGCTCAGCTGGCTGAGCGTAAGAATTCCGAATTGAATTTACCGCTGGAATTAGAGTCATCCCCTTCGCTAAAGGCGGAGACCAAGCTTCTCCTCTGGCTGAGGGATGAGTTATCTGAAATTCAGAGGGAAACAGACGAAGACGATGATCTTATTAGATTTGAGGAGTGCAGTGAACAAACTCGAGCTATCGTTGAGGCGAGGATTCAACAGCTGTTGTTTGAGATTAAACGAATTTATCTAGCCGTCCGCTTTTTGGAAAGCAGACTACGAGCCTTTCGACTATTGAAATTTTTTAACTGTATTTAAGATCAAAATTGATATGTAACATATTTTTAAATACATACTACTACAGAAAGGTATATACCTGATATTTAAAACGAATCTCTAAGACATTCTCCTTTATTTATATACATATATTTTCATTTCATCATCCTGGCCGCCGGCTTCGTTCCCTTTCTCTTGGCCGGTTTCATTGCCGAGTTCATCACGATGATTGTTGATTCGATATTGGTCAAGTCCCTTTTCAATATTTGCTGAGGACTCGTCGTTGAAAGGCGTAGGATGCTTACTGTAGGGTGACTGGATTCGCCGGATAATCGAATCCAAACAGTAGAACCCCGCTATGAGGATACACGGTAAGCAAAGATACTAATCGCGCATTTAAGGATATGGTTTCCGGGGTCCCGATCTACCTATACCTATTTTGTAGAGTGTATAAAATAGATTCATCCTAATAAGTTTCCTTAAGATTTCGCAGTCCTCCCCACATCCTTATAGCGAGGTTCCATTGTACTGTATTCGCTTCTAGATCCGGTTCGTGATAAGCATTGGTATCTTTAAATATGTGACTTAGGTGCAATTGCAAAGCCAGATAGTCCCGGATATCCGGAGGCAAGGTCCAAGGGTCGCTGGCGTTTTGAAGATGCATAATACAATCGCTTTAAGTCTTTATTCAGCATCCTTATTCGTCTTTAAGCATGCGTTACTAACACGGTAGGTGTGTGTATTCTGCGACTTGAGTACTAATGTCCTTGCTGAGTGGACTGATGTGATGTTTTATTATCTTATAATTAATATCACCCAATCGGTAGTTTAGAAAAGACCCTTAATGATTCCTGATCGAGCCTATGGTGCATATTAGTCATAGTTCTTTAAACGAGGATTACAATTTGATGATATAATTTCACTGACACTGTGCACTGTGTGGGTAGTGTGGTTTGAAGAATGTCCCAGCTAATAGTTAGAGTATGCGTACTCATGCAGACTTCGTTGAGATTGTTCGGCAGCCCGATTTCATATGAATAATAATGTATCATAAGAAGATGGCCCCTCCTATCTCGCCCTAACAAATAACGAGTTAGTACAAGTATAAGAATCGACTTGAGATGATTTCAGATATACTAACCAGGAAGGCGAACCCCCGGGCGATTGTCGCTTCTTAATGTGATCTCCCGTCCAATTGACACATATGTAGCAACTGTATGACCAAGCATCAATGAATACAATAACTCGTTATCCGGATTCCATATTGTTAGATGCAAGTGCATAATGGGTATTCTATCGGTGTCTAGTACTAGATTGGCTCCAACACACATGTAGGATTTATATATGTAGGTTCGCTTCCACTTCTTGGTTTCAGCCGTCTCCCCTTAAGTTCGTGCACCGCAGTGAAGGGATATGAGCTGCATATGATAATTACTGTATTCGGCTTTGCAATGTCTTCGGCTTTGCAATGTCGTGTTCGATTTTCGAGATTAGTCTGGACTAACCCCTTACGTAGTAAATAGGTAGAGCTTGGAATATTGTTTGATGACTTCCTTGAAGAAGTCTGGAGTCTCTCGTTCTTCCTGACAGAGGCCTAGGGAGGAGAAAGCTGCATGAGGTAGTAGGATAGATGTATGCAAAATCAGTGGGCAGGCAGAGAATCAAAGAACTGGATTAAAAGTAGTGATGTGCCAGTATTCATTCATTCACCAGGTTCTTGACTGTCAGAAATATTCACCACTATGATAGGAAGTCTCCCTTTTATTAGCTGATAAAATAGTAAAGTGACCGAATACCAAGATCTCAATGACTCGGATTTTAATATCTCTAAACGAGTGACAGATCTTTCTTCTCTGTGTTGGATTAACCATGTTTTAAGATCCTTGATGCTCAATGTAAACTTCTTGCTCGACTGACACCTGGGTAATTGAATCTTTACTAGACAGACTGTGCTATAGATCGTGCATTATCGAATAGGCACCAGGAAACTTGCAACCTTTGTAGCCAGTGACCACGAACATCGTAAAGAATTTAGAGCTAGAAGCAAAAGAACTTAATGATTGTTAGGTGGTGCTGATCACCTTGTATCATTGTGGCTTTTAGTATTTATTATTCACTAGGCTGCCTATCATTCATTGCCTACCTAGGTAGTTCTATAGGCCTGACCGGACAAGTTAAATGGACGGGTGACATAAGGATATGAGTAGGGACTTGCATCATAGAGAAGGCCATGTGAAAAAGAAGATAAGAGTAAGAATACATCCATGATAAGAAAGAACGTCTCAGTCCTATGATACACAGCTCATGCGCCTGCCCATAAAACTTAGCCTACCACATATGTGTATGACAAACTCCTCAGCGCCACAAAAGGAACTCCGTTATTTAATGATCAACAAACCCGATGTTCGACCTTTGTTGGGTAGGATTATCGACATCTAGGAGCGCCATCCTTCATCGCCCTCCCCTTCAGGCTGATATCGGATTCCTCACAGGTTTGCATAGCAAAACCTGGACCAGGTGAGGGATCCATAGACCCTCTTGCCTTGCCGAGGAGCCAGTCTGTCAGGGTAACAAACTTGGCGGTACGATCCCACCCGTTTGCTTGATCGGCATGCTCTATTGTATGACTTGAAATCCGGCCTTTTTCGTCGAACGAAAAGATAAAGAGCCCTGTATATTCTCCCTCCTGCCCCAGTTTAAAAATCGGAGCTTCGCCGCCGAAGAGTGAGCCAAGGCCTTTGTTTGTGCCGTTTTTGGAAGCAGCGAGATCAGTGCTGGGTCCAGTGGACGTGGATGAGTGACCATCTTTGTTTTCTGTTTTCCAACGAACGACTAGTCTCTCATCGCCATGATTGCCTTCATTTTCTGCGGTTAGGACAGACCCCGCTCGCACAATCCTCTCGCTATTTATTTGTAACCTAACATTTCCAAGCAGAGGGACGCTACTCCAGGCGACAGGGACCGTCCATAAAGCTGCTCGGTATAAGACACGGCCCTTGACGATTGGTAGATGAGGATGTGTCGATGGGAAGAGATGTAATGTGATGCTCGGGGAGAGAATGTCCAGTGGTAGCGGGTTGATGAGGATCGTGGGAAGTAGCGGAGACAGAATCCGAAGAGCTAGAGATCGAAAAGTTACAAGTCAGCTTGAAATCAAATAGAAAATACTCTCTCGTATCCTCACAGAACGTACTTTTCCCGAGCTTCAGAATCCTTTCATCTGGAGGCTTGTGGTCAGCTCCCGGCGTACCTCCATTTAATCCTTCCTGGCGTCTGCTGCTGGACGGAACAAGAAGGCGGGGAGATGACGGTGAGAACCACAATTCGTCTAGCGAAGCACGGCATTGTTGGGCAAGAATCTTAGGTGATGTGGAAGCGAACTTTTGAATCCGAAATTGACGTCCTAGCTGTGCAGACGTCGAGCGACGTACGACACATCTCACAGCCAGCGGAAAGGAAGAAGACGACGGCGACTTCGGCATAATTGCGAAGATCAGCTAAGATTCAGGCAGAGTAGTAACGAGCCGCGTAAAACGTACAAGCACTGCGCGAGATGCATAGAGAAATTAAGCTGACTGTAAGCTAGAAGGGTTGCTTTAGTGGTATGTAGATATTTGATAGAGTATGATACATAAAAAGGCTTTTTGTTCCCGATGACGTTGTTTCAACTTTCGCCGCGACAAGTATCAAACAACAAATGCTTGCTAATCTCATGAAAAATTGCTAGAAAATCATGTCTACTGTTACAATGCATAGCAAATATCTATTTACTAACTCATGTATGTAGTATACAACAGGAGCCTTTACAGTCGTTGTCCACGTTAAACATTCCATGAAAGGGTTTTACATACATAGTGTCACAAAAGACTAATAAACGAAAGGAATACTCCTCGCTTCAGGCAAGGTCGTCGTCGTCAATATCCATTATCCGCTTTTCCTCTAGGTCTCGAATCTTGTCTTCCAGTATAGATCGGTCATAACGCTGCGCCACTTTAGAGGCGGCTTCGACCATCTTCCCACTGCGATCTTTCATCATTTTCACAAGCTCAAGAGCCTTCATCCCTCTCTCTTCACCTTCTCTGCACTCAACAGCCAGCATTTGCAGAAGAAGTTTGTCGATTCCGAGCTCCTTCTGTGCCAGCTCCGCCCGTTGACTGCTGGTAGCATTGGTGGAGGAAACAAGGTCTTGGTGGAGGCTGAGGAACAATGTTTCGCGAACAAAAGCCTCCTCGAACCTGGAGTTGTCATGGCGAGATTCTTCATTGTCATCGTTTGTATCCTTGGGAGGCTGTGTGGAGACTGGGATCTTGAACTCAAACTCGCTGAGAAGAGGCCGCGGGAAGTACGGATCCTTCTCCCCGCCCTTGAGAATAATGCAGTGGAATTTGTTCTGAGCTACAGCAACAGGCCAATAAGTTTCCTCTTTACGGCCTGTAGCAAGCCGGTCTAAAAGTTTAGTATCGAGTAGTGGAACCCAACGAGCCTGGCCAGGGCTCCGCCAGTGCTGCAACACAAGGAGAACACCGTCGGAATCGTATACGCACGGATCCTAGCAAGATTTAATTAATTTTTTTCTGTTGGAAAACTCTGCAATTTGACTCACTCCATTATCTGAAAAAAAGACGGTTCTGAGTTCGGACCCCGCGGGGATGGCAACTATGTCCTCATTCTGGCATACTTCATCCCGTTTGACATTGTCAATGGAATATGTCATAGTTGTGGAACCAGACCCTCCCACTGGTCCGTTTCCAACAGTAAGGACATAGTCCCGCCAGGCTGCACAAGTGATGGCCGGGGTTTTCTGTCTGTAAATTCGATATGGCGTGCCATACAACGTATATACCCGCACGTAGTCTTTGGTAGTCAACACAACGATATACGAATCGCTCAGCGCAATTGCTGCGGGAGAATTAGCAAGATGAACCCGAAATCTCCCATATAGTTACGTGCCTTTAACTGATTCTTGAGGGGGAAGCTGTGTTCGCCAATCTGCCCGTGTCGTCCAAGTCTCATGTGGTCGGAAGTAGATCATTGCAGGGCTATCGCCTGAGGGAGAAGAAGAGAACAATGTGCCCACCTCATCTGAGAGCTATCAATACGGCGGTCTCTGCGAAGATTGAACAGTGACTCACTAAGGCAGGCTTTGTCATATCGGTAAGGGTCAGTAAAGTGGAAGTTTCTATGCAGTTCAACATCGTAAAATTCAACCGTAACTGTATGATGTGTCTCTTGATCAACAGTCCAAACGAACCCGGTGAAATTAAGACCTGCATGAGTCAGCGAATGCACCCGGAGGCCGATGGAAATAATCAAGAAATAGACCCTTACAAAGGTATCGTCGGTTTCCTTTCCATGACGTGCTTCCGGGTTGGAAAGGAGCATGTGTTTTAGGGCTCCAAAACGAAACGGGCCGTTTGATATCGTGTCCTACCAAGTCGCCCAGATGGTCATTTGTGCGCTTTCCATACTCATTGACATCTTCGGCATATCCTGCTCCGTCATCATCATCAATGAAACCATCGTCGCTGGGCAGAGGGCCAAGGATGTCATCTAGAGAGTCAGGCGTGCCAAGCCGCTTCTTATTGACTACGCCTTGCTTCAAATTGTTAAGTATTGGGAGTCGACCATTTCCAGATGTCTCCACCAACGGACCCCCGAGTAGTAGAGGGGCAGACTCTAGGTTCTTTTCGAGTAGCGGTCTGTATTCCCGAGGAACAAAGCCCTCGTATATAAAGAGCTCACCATCGGATGTGGTGAAGGACAGCAGGTTAGCAGTTGGATGCCAAGCAAGATTGATAACGTTCGCGAAGTCATAGCGTCGCAAAATGTTCTGCGTTTTAGTCTCCCACAGCAATACCTGGCCATCTGCTCCAGCGCTAGCAAGTAACGCACCGTTGGGGGACCAACTGAGAGCGGTAATGTCTCCGTTATGGCCGCCAGAAAAGGGTTTCTGGGGGCTCCAGTCGCTAATAGAGAAGACGGAGATATCCCTCGTTGCCTGGGCTGACGCAAAGGCCATCCCATCGGGATGCCAGACTGCTCTTGCCGTGGCTTCATCTTCGGCCTCGAGTCCCCGAATCACTCCGTCCAATTTCCGCACCAATTCTGGATCATCTGAAACAAGAGAATAAACATAGAGGAGTCCGTCCGTACACGATACAGTCGCATAACGACCACTAGGGTCGAACGTAACGTGTTTCGCCCCCTTTGTTTGTTCGCGAAGGTACTTCACTTTCGTCATATCTTCGACGTTGACAATTTTCACGGTAAGCTCGCTATTACAGGTGAGTTAAACTCTTATTCCAATATAGGGTGGAACTAACTCGCTCGCCACTGCGACCCATTCGCCATCGTTTGATATTGCTATATCTCTCACCGGTAGTGCGCAACGCACCAACAAATTTTCCATTGTTCCACCCTGGAGATTGTATTGCCAGACCGTCCCATCTTCTGCGCCCATGATAAACGAGTCATTCTATTCTGAGCATTAGCTGATAGCAACACACCTTTACGAAGAAGATACGTGCAGTTGCCGCGATCCCAAAGTGACCTTCCACGCCCTCGTCAACAGTGACAGGTTCTCCATCCTGCCCAACTGTGTAAATTCGAATTGCGGAATCCGAACCCGCAGTAATGACCCGTTTTCCATCAGGTGTATATGTTAGGATGGTCGTTCCAGGAGTGTCTAAGGAAATTCACAAACGTCAGTCACAAGAACACAAAGCGCTCATAAGATGCAAATGATTTTGTAAATACTCACGGGCTGGCCTGCCCCTTGGTCGAACAGCCTCGGAGGTCATTACTGCAAGTGCCACTGATTCAACAAAAAGCAATTGGGCATTAGGTAAAGGAATTTCCTCCTAGGATAGTTCCACGAAATTTTAAGCGCGGTTTCTCATTCAGCTTTCTGGACAAGGGCTTATGGGCTGTTATACTGTCCGCATCTCTTCCGTTCACGTGTTAAGTGCTTGGTTGAGAATCGAAACGCGTCGCGTAGGCCGAGTTAGGAAAAAATATAGGGCTCAGGGCTTAGGGTGAGGGCTTGTTTCACAGAACAATTCGGAGAAACTCAAGACATCAAATCCTACACCATAAGCCGACAACTGCAACTATGATATTTTTTCGGACAGCCTGGCCGCAATCAAATTTCAATGATACGCCCCGCGCAGACTCTAAACACTGTCTACCCTAACCACACTACAGCGATAGGGGATAGATGTAACGATCGCGTGGATACCCAGGCATCCCCGGCAATGAAGCAGCAGGGTGAAAGCGTATATGGCTTGATATAGCGACTGGGCCATGGCGCAGAGACGCAGAGAGGAGGCCTCAAATAGAAGCGGCTCCAGAGTCGGGGTGTTCTTTTCCCCTTTTGTGTTTTGTTTGTTGGGGTGTTTTTTTTGCCTCTCTTTTATACCAAATCACATCTCTTTACTTTTGTTGGTGGCCGGTGGCCGCAACCTGCATAGCGACAATTAGAATAGTCAGCTACACCAGGTATGAATACTACTACTACTCAAGACATCAATAAATTGCACTTCCCTTCCGATTGCCGAACTAAACTATCGATTAGGGCTTCTAGGATGGGCTAGAGCGATAGTTGTACATAAATGGCTTCAAGTCGGCGACGGGATATGCTGGGCCAGTAATACAGTGAACTATGTCTATTGCCTTCTGGTCTCAACGGAAAGCAATAACTAATAAGATCGTCACAAAGGGCCGCCAAAAAGGTATATAGACAATCCTGGGCTATTCTAACTAATGGATATTCCCTTCATCAGACTCCGGTCTTCCCAGTGAAGGAATACATGTCAAACAAAAGAATACAATGATATGTCCAACACAACAGCTTAACATAACATAATGGAGATTCCCAATAACAACCATTTGTTCGGCAATGCCCATCCCTGGTCCAGTTGTACCTCTTTGGGGCTGAATCTTTCAAACCATAGTATCTGATTCCCCAACAAAATATTCATCGGTTCCTAGTATGTAGGTAGTACCTGATGAGTACAAAGGAATGGATTTTTCTGAGAAGGAATGAACTGCTTGATTTCTCTGATCTGACTCTGAGGCAGTCTTTGACTCTTTATATCTTATTTAGTGCTAGATTATGGTTGGTCAACCTGACACCTCCCTTGCCTTGACCGCAGCTTTCAGAGCGTTAATCGCTCTGGCCCTCATCGATCAGCCGCTGTTCCTGGCTTGACCGTGCAAAGCGCTGGCCTAAAAACTTGCTCGGAGGCCAGTAACTTTCTTGTGGTCTTAACTCATAAATCAAATTTCTTTGCGGGGAACTCGTTCACAGATGTCGCAAGCCTCAGCCGGTCGGTTGGTCGTCGTACATAGCGTTCGGGGCGAGACACGTCAGGAGCCTCCGTAAGAAGTGTAACCTTCACTTAACTATGATGCATTTTGTACTAACTATTGTCAGATGGCTGATAGAAAATATAAGATTTCATAGTTATCATATACCATGATCACCGGACCGATGTAGCTCATCTCTGCGACGCCAATATGTGGTTCCGGAGGGTAAATAGTGAGTGCCCTTGGGGAAATTTGCACAGTGGAAATGGTAAGTAGACGAGGAACCAGAGACCTAGCAGCAAATTGCTCGCACTGATGCCTTTTAAAACAAAAACAAACAAAACCGGTTCACATCCCCCTCGCGGCGTCGCGGGGAGGATCTGAGTATGTATACTCTCGAAGGACTGAAGATCGCGCATCTATTCTGTGTGGGCTATCTACATACTATCGCCGGGGGCATGTGTAACAGACTGACCGATGAACGCGGAAGTTTTTCAGAGGTTTACCTACAGCGTATATAACCAAAGCGTGAGAACGAAAGGAAGATTAAAAACAGCGGATAGAGGAAATGGAGCATAGAAATAGAAATCAACCGTTCTTGAAAGGTGAGGAAAGTGGAGAGTCTTGCAACCTTATAATTTCAGACTTTTTCTTTTATCTTCTTTCATTTTCTTCTCTGCCGTGCAATCCTTCGAGTAAAGACGCTGCAGTCTTACGAGATAGTTTAATTTGTCTATCATACCACTCCCAAGCCCCCATATACTCTAACATGTTGAATATGGGTGCGAGACTCCCCTTGCACTGGTACATGCGGCCGATCGCCGTCCCCCTCTGGCGGGGATGCCACCTCCTGTGCTCCTTGTCGTAGACGTAATGTTCCGGGAAGTCGGCGTACAGGTGCCCTCTCCCGTCCTCGTGGCGGCGGTTGTACTCGAAGAAGGCCATCAGAGTGCCTCTAGGATTTGCCTCCGATTCCGTGGTTGCTCCATCCACGTGGTAAACCAGTCCTCAGCATTCCATAGGGTCCGATTTTTCCAGTTCTTATAGAGGTCCCGGACCCTCTTCCTCGTGGTAGATGCGGTCTTCAACTGGAATGTCTGGCATTTCCTTATTGGCCGCTTTGACAAGAATTTGTTGAGGGGAAATGTCGGCTTTGGTGGCATAATTGGTCAAGTAAAAAATATACACCTGTGCGCGTTCGTCGGAATCCAAGTGATACACGCCAGAATGGTGCCACCGCCAGAACAGGATAGCACTGCGACTATAAAAGGCAGAACGATTTGCCAGAAGGACAAAGAACTACCTAGGGAAGGAAGTCAGATAGTGAAGAAGGCATGGTAGAAGTGAAGTGCACTTACTTTTGGCGTAGGTGGATCGGTCGGCAGTTCGGTGTCACCCGAGCTGCAAGTCTCGTACGGGAATCTCCTGTAGAAGGACTTATTGACGTCGACCCGGACTATTATAATTAGAATAGAAATGATAAATATTATTCACGACAAACTTACTGATTGCTCGTTCCCAGTTGCTTAGCCATTCGAGAATATCCTTCGGAGCTTTATGGCAGCTCGGATCGGTACTTTTATCTGCAGCCCGTTGAGCGTTGGCCCGCCAGATAGACTTGAGACATCCTTATTATAATGACAAGGACACAATCGCCACAAGGAGAATCACCACAAGGACACAACGTCCATAAAGACACAATCGGCACAGAATGTTGAGAAAGGAAACTAAGGTAGAGATAGGTTCTGCTAACTCCGACTCATTCCGTGAGGTTTCTCCATAGGTTCCTTTTAGAGCCCTTTTCAAGTTGCTTCCCAGCCTTGCGCTTTCGTTTCTCACCTGCACCCTCAACACGTGCACGCTTCACATCCGCCACGCGTTGGTCAATCAACCTTTTTAACACCAAATCCGTCACCCATGACGCTTCAAAACACTCCGCCAACCGTGGCACAACATCGTGTACCTGAGGATAGAAGGCGTGCACAAGGAGCGAATACAA
The DNA here is from genome assembly GCA_002240705.1 of Elaphomyces granulatus. Classification (NCBI taxonomy): domain Eukaryota; kingdom Fungi; phylum Ascomycota; class Eurotiomycetes; order Eurotiales; family Elaphomycetaceae; genus Elaphomyces; species Elaphomyces granulatus. The sequence continues at coordinate 64,180 of NPHW01002941.1, forward strand.
CCCTGGGGGCTGCATGTTGGCTCCTAAGAGGGGGCGCTCGACGGTATGGCAATAAATATGTACATGTGGACAATAGATGCCCCGGGCCGAGGGGAGGCCAAGTCGGATAGCAGAGAACAAAGGAGAATATTGCGGTAGTGGTCGTAACAGTCTGTGACTATCAGTAAATACGAAGCACGTATAAAGTTAATAAGAGGTTTAAGAGATTAAGTACCGGCTCTGTGAATCCCCCGAAAACAGGCTTCATTGTGTTCCTTATATCCCCCTTCATCGGCCTGAGAAGACCTGAAGCTAGCCTGGGAATCTACATAATAATCAATATCTAGAAAATCTTTGATTTGACTCGAAAAACTCTCACCAATAGGCTTTATCACTCTAATATCAAGACGGGGTCCAGTTGCTTCCTTCGTGTCTGCATCAGTCGTGCTTTACAAAGTCGGCGTATTTATACCACTTTTCGCCGATTGCTGCGAGTATTTCGCTGACGAGGTCGGACTCGGGGTGCCGTAATGCCTCGATGCGTATATTACCCAGGCTCAACTTGCTTGTTGTAAAGAGGGCCATGAAGCTTGCTCGAAGTGACCTGTCCTTTTTTCCCTTTGTGTTTAGTCGATTGGCGTGCTTGTGTCAAGGCACGAATCTAAAGACCCTGACGGAAGATGATGATGTGTAAGATATTATTTTGACTTTATAGAGCATTCCTGATAGCTCTAGCGCCAATCCTGTAAAGATCCATCATTCCACAGATTAGCAATGAAACGATTAAAAAGAAACAAGGACATAAATTATAAGGGGGGAAACTCACCTTCCAGCAAAACACTGGCCTGTGGGCTTGTGCCACCTCCTTGCCTCGATACATAGCGCGGTCACCAGGTCGACGCTCCAGATCGGCTTTCTGTCAGGTCACGGATTGTGGGAGATTATGTGGAATATGATCTGTATACATACATAATGGAGAAAGAGGAGAAGGAGAAAGAAGAGAAAGAAAGAGGGGCAAGTCTTAAATATTCTAACCCTGTAGTGTGAACTCTCTTTTCACCAATGAACTCCAGCCTCTCCACCCGGATGCATTGACCTATCATATCAGTCTCCCGGTTAACCTCAATTTCTACCAGAGCACTCAGTTAATATTAATAGGTGGAAACTACTAGGAATCCAGTACTAATACCAGTAGGTATGTAGTAAGGTAACGAGATAAATTGTAATTACCTACATGCCTAAAGGTACAAATATAGTTCAAGCTTCAACCTCGAGCAAAGGGGTAGTATTTATTGACCCAATTTGCGTTTAATATAATTTTGGCTCACGGTATCTTGATAAAATATTAGGCCATAGTTGAGATAGATACAGCAATAATAGCGACAGACATTGCAGTAACAGCCGTGACCATAAACATAATCTTATAATAAAACAAAAGGAAATGAAATCACCAATTACACTCGAATCCTCAGCCGGACTCTGACATCTTTGCTCGGACGATATGACCCAGGCGAAGGTACCATACTCGGAATCTTCCATCCTTCATCACTTACCGGTTCAATGTCCCACATGGAGAGAATAGCAGCGGTGAATGCCAACATTTCGCGCTCGACAAAATGTCGTCCCTTACACGCTGATATGCCGCCTCCGAAGGGTTTAATCGTGCCCATATCGACCCTCTTGACTCCTTTCCCAGAATCAGTGGTGATAAAACGAGAGTAGTCGAACTTTTCTGGATTTGGAAAATATCGTGAATCTACTTGGTGGACGCCATGCGGCATAACAATCGTATCTCCCTTGCGGAACCTGTACGTCCTCGGTTGTCGAATTCCAGCAATTTTAGCATCGTCGGCTGATTCGGTAATGGTCAAGTCGGTGGCAAGTCTTCGATACGAGAGAGAGTTTGAGTGCAGGCGGAATGTTTCAAACATAATCGCCTTGGTGATTGGGCAGAGCGTAAAGAGGCCGTCCAAATCAATAGAAAGCTGCGGTGGTTCTGGAATCGGAAGCCCGGACTCTTCTGGGCTGATCCGAGAGACTTTGACGAAAGGTGCAATCTCTTCTCGTACCGCAGACAGCAGTTTCCGATCTGTAATGATACGAAGGATATTCCAGAAAACGGTGTTGGTACTGTTGATATTCATCGCCCACAGAAATCCCAAATCACCACTAGCTTTGGCAGCGGGGGCATAACCGAGTCTTTTCCACACTCGCAGGCGCACCCTCTCTAATTCGGAAATGTCATCAAGATCACGAAACTCAACTCCTGGGTCACGGCCATCTTCTGCCTCTCCAAATGCAGCCTGGAAGGTCGCTATTACTTTTTGAAGTCTATAGCGGGCAGCATAAGCCGCTGACACGCCTGGGTGAGGTAGCCACCGTGGAGCCCCCGCCATCAACGAGTAGGATTGGCTATCAAGAGTCCACAAATCTTGTAACAAATCTGGGTAGAAATCGAGGATCGCTTGGCCCATAAAGACAGAAGTCGTGATGTACCCGACAAAATTCCTTGTGAGGGCAAATAGATTCGCTTCACAAGCAGGAGTGCTCCCATCAATCACGGTGACCTCACCATGCCGCTCCCAGCTTGCCTGATCAACAACACTGCGGCAGAAAGACACTAGATTCGGCGTCTCGCGTTCGATAGACTTCAAGGCCGCCGAGGAGACATCAGTCAAAGAAGGATCACGCATCAAAAATGAAAGAGAATGATGAAGGGACTTGTGGTCATTAGGGTTCATGGTGCGAAACATGCCACCATCACCAAATAGCCGCTCCGCTATTTGGTATACCAGGAAATCGGTGGATGCTCCACGTTGGGAGAAAACAGAGTTCACTAACGAAGGGGCCAGAACGATGTTGAAGGTCTCTCCAGCTATGTGAAGACCAAAGACCGGCTCATTCATCATCCGTCTGCTTATCGATGTTAGGTTTTCAGTCACATATTGAATCGGAAACAACAACAAACCCTGCTCTTATCACAAAGTCTCGGTCACCATCGAAAAATGAGATGGAATGTCCAATCCAGGGAATCCAGTATGGGAGCTTTCGGACTGTGTGTGGTTCGCCTTCCCGAACTCGCTTTGGTCGGCTCTGGAGACCAGTGATAACTCGTGTAGCAATGCAGGAGAAAATAAGGACAGCAATTAGTTGCAAGTTCAGCTCTGGAATTGCATCCTTCACGGCCAAGATGCTGTTCTTGGACGAGGATATATAGGTATCCATCGTTGTCGACAGATAGCCAGCCTTCCTGTGTGACACGCTCTTGACTAATATACGTCAATGAACAGCCGCAGACTCGCCGAGGAGAAAAGTTTGGAAGTCGGATGTCTCGAAAGGTAGAAAAAGTCGTCTAAGCTCTGCAATCCGGGTTTGTTGTATTCTATATCCCCCTCACTGATATCAATCCGTGGAAAGCAGATGCAAGCTTAAGATGAAAACATTAACTCCTTATAACGGAACAAGTTCAGTAATAGTATGGTTGTAGTCGCACAAGAGGGATCGGCAAACCATTTCCAGCTCTCGCAAGGTCAGCTAATAAGCTACACAGAGGAGAACAAGATGGACATACTTTATTGAATAGCCGTGAGATCGAGAACAGGCCCCAAATTTGGCTCATCACACGATTAATTCACGGCAAATATTTGGAGGATTGCTGTTAGAGCTAGAAATGCCACATGCCTACATGCATACTATCGGCTTATATATATGTAGTGAGCCCTGTATGCATTATATGTAGCTTTTAGGATGATTTGTTGCCAATTGCAACTTGCCACGATTTTATTCTCGTTGTCCCGGCGGGGAAGATCAAGCTACTGTGGCACTAAATTTTCCCTAAATGATGAAGTCGAATACAGGTTTGCTGCTTGGGGCCAGGGGCCTTAACTTATAAGTGACCCTGCCGATAAAATGTATATATGTAGTAGTTGAAAGTCTTGGCGCGTGTTTCAACTTGCTTCTTGGAGTGAGTCTTGTTGTTCCCACGTCCTGGACATATTATACCTTCGATATAAGCTAGATATTATTATATATCTCTTTTTACAACGAGTCATAATTATTATGTACTCGGTTAGACGAACGTCGACGGCCTGAGGCACCGAGGTATCAAGTCAACATGTAAATATATAATTCATCCATTCCTTGTTGAGATTCTATCCTTCTAAAAATTAATATGCTTCCTTCTAACGAAGCATTTGCGCCTGGTTTGGACACAATAGCTAAAAAGAAGCGGAGTATGCAGTATACATATTAATACAGAACAGACTCAACAGAACGTCTCCCGCTTACATCGCGTAATAATCATAGGTAGTACCATGTATGTATGATAATCATTAGCCTTGGCCCCTTAATTAGTACTGGTAGGGTTGTGATAATCTAGTAAAAATTTCCCCAGCTCTGCGCTTTCCCTTTCATATTGATCTATCTTTACTTGTGATTTAGAGAGCTTTTGTAGCACCCAGCGAAGCCGTGGTTCAAGTTGAGGTGGTGGTTTTCCCAGGTTTAAGGCTCCTACTAGCTGGAGCTCATCCTCATATTTCTTGACGTTCTTGTTCTCGATGCCGATCAACTGCCACAGGATAGCTAGATCAAGGCGGCTGCGCAAGACTCCATCCCCTACCAGTCGCCTGAATGCTGAGTGGTACACGGGCCTGCCTGGTTTCACTCCGCTCGGACGGCCATTTGTGGTGATGATTGTAATGAGCTCCGCTTCTTCTAGGGATTGCAGCTTGCCTTCTAGATTTTCCCTGAATAAATCCGAGAGCATGATTCGGTTATATGGTACGAAGCCATCGTCGGCATCTGCCAATTCTCTAATAAGATACCACGCCTGCTCGCGGGTCCAATCTCGGGAGCTGCGATCGGCGTCGAAGATATATATCTTGAGGATTTCAGAAGCCGAATCGTCTATGATTTGATCCAAGGCACCTTTTTTTCACAGATTTTGTAAGCGGACATCATCCCAATTCGAAGGCAGACAGGGTGGCCACGCACGACTAGGGGTTTCTCCCGTTTTGATCCGATGTGCCATAAATTCAAGATCAGTAAGACGGCCTCCCACTGCTGCAATGCAGCCCTCTAGATTCCCTAGCCATTCCTCCAACTTTGACCGGGAGGCTTCCTCACGCTCTAAATATCGGAGAAGAAACCTCTTGCCCACTTCAAGAGAACAGTCTCCCAAGGAGATGGTACGGAAGACTTGGTTGGGTAGGGCTCTACTAAGGGATTTTGATCTTGAGGAAACATCCGTAGTCAGAAAGATGACATGAGCTATGTTTGCGGTCGTTAGTGTCGCAGCCCATTCGGCGACTTTGTCATATACCAAGGACTTATCACCAGTCCTTTGTGAGAAGTTCTCGATGACCACGACGGGACGCTCCTCGGGATGAGCGTCGAGATATTGTTCGTCCGTGAGTTGAGAGTCCTTATCCTTGTTGTGGTTTTCAAGAGCGACCTGCTTTAGCGCGAAGGCCGTGTTCTGCCAAATCTTCCCAAGCTGGGCATCGAGCGTCTCAGAAAACCCAGCTTTGGTTCCGATCATACTTTGGGCTACCATGTCGAAGAAGCTGCTTATACTATTCATCCATGAAAACACGGGCCAATATCCCACTTGTGCGGCCGCTACGGATATCGTTCTGGCATCTCCTCTAGCTTCCTGGATGGGCTTACAGTCAACAACTAGCTTGTACTTGCGGCCTCGCAGCGCCTGATCAAGAACAAGCTCTCGCTTTCCGGATCCTTGCGGGCCCTGGACAACGATGAATGTGCCACTGTTCTCCGTCAGCCAGGTGCGCAATTGAACGATATCATCCTTGCGGTCTTCCCAGACTGCGGAGAGAAGATTCGTCTCACTCGGTTGGCGACTGAAAGAGAGAATATTCGCTCGGTTGACCTGTTTTCGTATCCACTGCCATACACCCCGGGCCGTGCCCTCTGCATTCAGCCATGATTTGATCTTCATTTTGACAAAGAATGTCCGTATCGGGTCAAAGATAATCACAGTAATGGCTGCAATCAAGGCTGCCAGCGCCGGTATGACAATCCTTGGATGGTTAAACAGCCAGTCCATGATCCACGCACCTTTGAATCTTCTTTCATATGTAATCTTCAAGATAGTCCCGTGTTTGCCGCCGCCATCCTTTTCCAAGATCGTAAGTCCATGCACGCAGCATTTAGCAAGCACGGCGACTTTGGCTCGGCTGAACTCGACGTAGGCAAACCTAGGCGTTATTGGAGATGTAGACGGTTGTCGTTCTATATCCTTCAACTTCCCATATCTTCGGAATAATGAGTATAGGGCCTCTTGTGTCATCTCAACAGGCGGTAGCCCGGAGGAGCTAGGGAGAAATTCGACCTTCAACCTTTGACTTGGAGATCGATACATATCCTCAATCCACGGTTTCCCCAGAACAAGCCCCACATCAACTCGGCTCAGCGGATTAAACCATGGTCTCATGGGATGTTCCTGGAGATGCTCTCTCACGGCACTTTCAATATCGCCGTCGTCCTTGTCAGGTCTGCGGGAATACTTTACAAATAGTCCTCCCTCGTTCAGTCGAGGAATAACTTTAGTTATCTCAATGTCAAGATCGGAAGGGATGGCTCTCCTGACCACACTCAGATGATCTGACGCAACAATAGACGGTGTGTTGATCCGCTTCAACATTTGCTCAAAGAATCGCCCATGGTTTGTCAAAGACGACCGGAGCAGCCAATGGAGTCTGACTGGAACTATATCTGTAGATGAAAGGTAGATGGTTACATATGCTTATGACCTAAATAGAAGGGAATTGCTTTTTGCTTTCCTCTCTTTAAAAACAGAAAGTAGGTAACATACTATTCATAAAGAGCATTCTTTCATTCGGTCCAACTTCAATGTGCCCAGTCTGTACGACGCGTTCCGATGCATATGAGCTCCATCGCGAGCCTGATACCGAAGTAAACTGTAGTATTGGACGGAAGCTATTTGGGGTGTATAAACAAGGATATTTCATGTACGGCGTCAGCAGGGTCTGGATCGTTCTGCGTCCCCGCCCAGGGACTGCAGCCCGCAACATTCTGGTTAGAGTTGTTTTATTATATGGAAGGAATCTTGTCAAGTGAAGATTTATGATATGTATGAGATGTACCTACCTATGACGTTTTGGGGGAGACCACTAGTAACCACTAGTAACAGACATGTACAGTACTAGTTTGCTTTTATAGTCCATCGACCCAAAAAAGATCATCTGCTCAATAGCAAAAACATACCTACTTACAAAGGGGAAAAGGGGGGGAAAACACGGGAATAAAAGATTTCCATAACGATGGGCTGGTGGTGGACCTCCAGTACACGCAAGGATGAACAACAGCAATCACTACCAGTACCAATTCCTCCTTCCAGCAACCAACCAGCTTCCTCCGCAGACTCTCGCACTCACGCCCCTTCTCCAAAGCAATTGACACGCGACGAGCAAGCAGAAGCAGAAATCAAAGAACTCCTTGCCAAACTCCAAGAAACAAACGAATGGGATGACTCGTCCCGACAACGCAATCTTCCCATCGCACCATCCTCCCACGCCATATTCTTCCCCAACGGAGACGAGACGAACAAAGATTCCACGTCCACAGATCCACCTACCCCATCCTCAATCGTCCCAGAATCTCTGTACCCGGATACCATGTCCTGCCGGTCGGCATTCGACTACGCCTTCTTCTGCCAGTCGTTCGGGGGCCAGTGGGTGAATGTGTATCGGTACGGCGAATTGAGGTCCTGCAGCGAGCACTGGCATAATTTCTGGCTCTGCATGAAGGCGAACACGTACCCGGAAGAAGAGGGCAAGAGGATGATTCGCGACCATTACCGGAAAAAGGCCATCAAGTACAAAACCGGGCCGAGTAGCGAGGATGTGTGGGAGGTGCGGACGGAACCTCTCCGAGGTGCTTTCGAGGGGGATTTTGCGGCCCTGGAAAGGCAGTTGAAAGAGGAAGAAGAGGAGGTTAGGCAAAGAATTTGATTACTAGACCATGGTCAATCGAAAGGGGGGAGGAGTTTCGCTGTTGGGAACTGTACATGTACATTATCATCGTCGCAGCTCACCTGCCAGATACCCTGCATTATTTACGGTATTCATGAGGAAAAGAAAAAGGATATATGTCTTCAATCTTAATGTTCGACTCTAATTTTTAAATCAGAACAGGCAAAAATCCTCGATAAATCACCCGAGTCCAGGGAATAATCTCTCTTAAAAAATATTCTTTACAAGCTAAAGCGAAATACGGATGATTCCACAAGCAGCAGAGTCCCTAAATATGATAGATACAGTGACAAAAGGTCAATAGCAGATTCTACCACTTATATGTAGATGGGTATGGCAGATTACAAGCAGATCGTAAAATGTATCACGGCGGACATGTACCCTGTAAAATGAGCAAGTTGGATTTGGCATCCGCTATGATATGTATGATATTAGGTATGCGCATGAGAAACGCCGAGGGGGAAATCACACACGATTTGATGAGCGAAAACCTGAAAACGAAAGAAATAACTGTGAGATATATTTTAACTACTGAAAACAGGCACTGTTCTGTATGTACAGACATGCATATACCAGAGGAGCAAAGGGCAAAAAACGCTCATCATCCATACATACCAGGGCTTGAAAATGGAAAAACAACCGCAATATCAGGAGATCATGTAGAATTGAATAAGCACAGACAGGCAGAGACAGCAAAGACAATCCAAAAAGGAAAAAGGAAAAAAGCGTCTAGCAATCTGTAGGAAATCAGAAGCCAGGATCACTGAGATTTGGCTGTGTCTTATAGACAGCGTAACATTTGCCCCTTCTCCACTTAGAAAGCAGAAGGCGGAAAGGAAATAAGCGGGTACATGAATTCAAAGCTGTGGAGCTTGTAATTTTGGTGTTTATATCCAACCAAAACCCACCATTGAGTGCCGCGCACTACCTCATCTCTCTCCCCTTTTTTTCTTTTTTATTTTGGGCTCGATCTTTTCCAGGTTTCTTCAAAATATCCCGTGTCTGGGGGATTGTGCACTGCGGGTCGTCTCGAGTGACACGGTACCTCAACAATAAGAGCCAACATCATGTTCGGCCTGCTTGAACCTCGGGACGGCGATTTCAATCCCCATGTTGTATGCTTTCATTGTTGAAGTACCAATCTCATTTGAAGTTACTCGGCAATGTCCTCCGGAACTGATTGGGAGCAGAAGCCTTATTACAACAGGGTGTTCATGCAGCAACAGCCTGCACATGCTGTTGAGCAGGTTTCGGGATCGTATCGATGGCAGAGCGGCGAATAATGCCACCTGTAATTGGGAGTTGAGAGCTACCACTGCCCATTAAGAAAATATCGACCTCACGAGCAGCCTGACGACCTTCATTGATGCCCCTAGATTGATTTATTAATACTTTTTTTTGTATCTTATATCGAGTCGAAATGGCTTACCAAACAATAAGAGACTGTCCACGTCTACAATCACCAGCAGCAAATATGCCAGGGATATTCGTCGAGTATTGACCGGAGGGCGTCTTGATATTCTTCCGAGCATCACGCTCAATACTATCGCCCAACAAGCGGTCCTCCGGCCCCAGGAAGCCCATAGAGAGCAAGACCAGGTCAGCTGGAAAGAATTGTTCGCTGTCCTCGACGGTCTTCATATCCCAGCCACCAGATGCGCTCTTGGTCCACTCGACGCGGACGGTGTTGATACCCTTCACCCGCCCATTACCATCATCAACGAACTCCTTTGACATAACACAGTATTCACGGGGATCCTTGCCCATATGGGTCTTGACTTCAATATGGCCGTAATCGACACGGTAGATGCGAGGCCACTGTGGCCAAGGATTGTCACGAGCGCGTTCTGGAGGAGGTTGTGGCAGAAGCTCAAAGTTTGTAACTGACTTTGCACCATGGCGGACAGAAGTGCCAATACAGTCATTGCCGGTATCACCACCGCCGATGACCACGACATCCTTGCCCTTCGCAGAGATATACTCTCCATCGGAGAGTTCAGAGTCCAGGAGGGACTTGGTGTTTTTATGCAAGAATTGCATGGCAAAGTGAACGCCATCGAGCTCACGGCCGGGAATCTTGAGGTCCCGGGCGACTGTAGCACCAGTGGCAATGATAACCGCGTCATTTGATTGTTGTAAAGACTCCAGAGAAACGTCGCTGTCAGGGCCAACCACGGTGTTATTGACAAACTTAATACCCTCGGCGGCCATGAGGTCGACACGACGCTGCACGACCTTTTTGTCCAGCTTCATGTTGGGAATTCCGTACATTAGGAGGCCTCCGATACGGTCTGCACGTTCATAAACTGTGATGCTATGGCCGGCGCGATTAAGCTGATCGGCAGCCGCAAGCCCGGCGGGGCCGGATCCAATTATTGCGACAGCTTTGCCGGTGCGGACCTTTGGCGGTTGAGGCACTATCCAACCCATCTCGAATCCACGATCAATGACAGCACATTCAATGGACTTGATCCCCACTGGATCTTCGTTGATGCCGAGGACGCAAGCGCCCTCGCAGGGGGCCGGGCAAACCCGTCCAGTAAACTCGGGGAAGTTATTGGTCATGAGCAGACGGTTCAAGGCATCTTGCCATTGATTCTGGAAAACAAGTTCATTCCACTTAGGGATAATATTAGAGATTGGACATCCGGTGTCGGACTGACAGAACGGCACACCACAGTCCATGCATCGTGCAGACTGATACTTAAGCTCGTCCTCATTGAGGCGATTAGATAACTCTGCCCAATCACGCGTGCGTGTCAAAGGGTTGCGGTATTTCTCACTGCGCCTATTATACTTCATAAATCCTTTAGTCTTGTCGAGAATAAGAGCTGTTCGTTTCTTCTCCGTCTTGGAGTCGCTGACAGTATCCTCGATATCCAGAAGATCACTCTTCTTCGCTACTTGCTCGTTGTTGAGTTTTGCCTTCTCATCAATGCCACTGGCAGGGGTACCCCGGAGCAAGGGTAATGGAAATTCGGTTTTCTTGGCTGCCTCCACCTTTGCGGCCTCCTGCTCCAAAACACGCTTGTAGTCAGTGGGCAATACCTTAACAAAGTGAGGAAGCGCACGCGTGAAATCGAGCAGGATACGCGCGGCCAATTCCGAACCGGTATAATGATGATGATCCTCGATTAGTCCACGAACAAAAGCCATCTCGGCAGGATCCTCGAGACTCGAAACTTCAACCATCTCCATGTTGATCTTAGAATGGAAGTCTTGATTGACGTCCAAAACATAGGCAATACCTCCGGACATACCAGCAGCGAAGTTGCGCCCTGTCGATCCAAGAACTAGAACGCGACCCCCGGTCATGTATTCACAGCCATGATCGCCTACACCTTCCACGACTGCAGTGGCACCCGAATTACGAACGGCAAACCGTTCAGCCGCTACACCACGGAAGAAGCAAGTGCCGCTCGTGGCACCATAGAGGCATACATTGCCAACAATGATATTTTCCTCAGCCTTGAAAACGGCCCCCCGGGGTGGGTAAATAATGAGCCTGCCTCCAGAAAGACCCTTTCCGACGTAGTCGTTGGAATCACCTTCAAGTTCAAGAGTTACTCCAGGAGCAAGGAAGGCACCAAAAGACTGACCGGCGGAGCCTTTGATGTTTGCATGAATCGTACCCAGAGGAAGACCGGCGTCACCGTAACGGCGACTAATCTGGTACGACAAAGTAGCGCCCATGGCACGATCAGTATTAACAATGTCGCACTCAATCCTACACGGCAGCCCCTTCTCAAGCGCAAGTTCGGACTCGGCAATAAGCTTGTTGTCAAGGCGTACGTGAAGACGATGGTCTTGCTTTCGAACATTATATGTAGCAACACCAGGACGAAGCGAGTGGGCCGGGGTCAGAATGAGAGATAGATCAATATTCTCGTGCTTAGTAGACCGAATGTCATCCCTGACTTTAAGTAGCTCCGCGCGACCAACCATTTCATTGATAGTTCGAACACCTAACTTGGCCATAATGGCTCGGAGCTCGTTGGAAACATAGTAGAAGAAATTGATAGCATGTTCGGGAGCGCCATTGAACTTCTTCCTGAGCTCAGGGTCTTGAGTAGCAATACCAACCGGGCAAGTATTGAGATGACAGTTGCTAACAACCAGGCGGTTGGCAAGTTGGAACTGGCCACCACTAACCTCAATTGCCCGATACTCACCATCTGGGGCGGTGAAAACTTGAAAGGAACGGGCCTCGTGCATCAGACGTTTCCGGTCAATAGCCATCTTCTTCTGCGGCAGAAGCAGGAAACGCTGGAACATCTCGGATCCTTTCCCAAGATAGATGATGAAGGTGAGTTGTTCTATATTCTCCCTGGCAAAACTAACTCCTTTTGTTTCAGTGCGTACATCAGTAACGGCAATTCCGGTGCTTGCTGCTAATTCCTTCAAATCGTGAACAATTTGTCGGTGCTCTTCCGTCATCTGGACGAATCGATAAACCCGGTGAGATCGAATATATGTGCCATCACTATCGATAAGCCCAGCAATGACAGCCAGCCGTGTGGATTCGCCAGCGGCCATCACAGCAGATGGTATCCCCAGGGTTTTATTGTTCAGTAGACCAAGGTCGCCAAGCCCCTCGAGTATTGGATTCCAGGGGTCTCCGGGAGAGCCTGCCGGGGACATGATACAATATTCATAAACATCTGACTTGGCTGCATAACCATTTCGCATAATTGACCCAGTGGCATAGCGTTTGGTGCGAGACAGGCGAAGTTGCCGAGATCCTTGAGGTCGCACGTCATTGAGACGTTCAACATATGACTGGAGCCAAACGGCTGTCTCTCGGGAGGAGCTAACGATTCCCGGTCGACCAATTAATCCATCCCCAAGCCAGAGACCGAGGAAATAAGGGTCTATGTGAAAAGGTAAAGAGGATGAATGTGGTAGGGAAGGCGCCGGTGGGGGGGCGACTGGAGCGCGATAAAGCTTGAGATGATTTTGTTGAACCTCCATGTTACAGAGACTCTCATATTTCTCAACACTCATTTCAAAGATATCTCCATCCTTAACAATCCACGGATCTATCAGGTGCGAATCATCTCCCAGAAGAATCGAATGTGTAAACTGGGCCTGTTCAGAGGTCCGGAAAGAGCGGAAGATCTTGCGGATACCGCCACAGTTACATGCACTCCGGCCAAGGGAATGACGAACGGCAGCAAGTCTCCCAGCCGACGACGTGGTTTCCGCAAATGGAGCACCACCAATGTCAAGCTCATCTAGTTGTTCGTCAGAAATCGTCTCTACCACTTCCACAGATTTATCATTGTAGATTTCATGCATCAGATAGCGATCCATGGCGCGATGTAGTTCTACCCGGAAATCCTCAGGGGCATTTTGGAGTTCTCGATCGGCAGTCGTCGTCAGGATTTCATCAATGAGCCGGGAATAGACATCATGGCCACCGCGGTGATAGTGTTGATCGAGAATCGTGTCAACATATTCATGAACTGTCTCCGGATTAACGACCGTTTCATCGTGCCCAACATCAGCATAAAGAACATCGCTAAGCTCATCAAAGAGTATATCGTCCATATCGTATTTCAAGGAATGACGGTCGCACCGAGTGAACCATGTGACACCCCTCTTGGTGACAGAGGGACGTGTGTCGGTAGTAACGAGAGTGAGATGATGGTCAGGAGTACATTGAAAGGAAATGTCCGCCTCCGAATCGAAATCCTGGTAGCAGATCTCTTTCAGTTCACCCATGGCAGCCGGAGCGGTGCCGACGCAAAGCACAGGATCGTCTCGTGCGTCGAAAAGCGTATCTCCGATTCGGACATCAGCTACGGGTTTGAGGCCAGAGATAGTGCGGACCAAAGTGCCTGAAGTCAAGCACTTGCGCATCATGATGCATCCCATAGCGATCAGCGGAGCCGTCGCAAAGCCCCATTCCTCGGCACCAAGCAAACAAGCGATAGCCACATCACGGCCTGTACGGAGCTGGCCGTCAGTTTGAACAATGACACGGCCACGGAGATCGTTAAGAACCAAGGTCTGATGCGTCTCCGCAAGACCCAATTCCCATGGCAGGCCTGCATACTTAATACCAGTCCATCGAGAGGCACCAGTGCCACCGTCGTGGCCGGAAATCAAGATATGGTCAGCCTTGGCCTTCGCAACACCGGATGCAACGATGCCAACACCAACTTCTGAGACTAACTTCACGGAGACGCGGGCTCGGGGATTCGAGCATTTGAGATCATAAATTAGCTGCTTCAGGTCTTCAATAGAGTAAATATCGTGATGAGGAGGAGGGGATATCAGTCCGACCCCTGGAGTTGAGTGACGAGTTCGAGCAATAGGTCCAGACACTTTGTGGCCTGGGAGCTCTCCGCCTTCACCTGGCTTTGCCCCCTGCGCCATCTTTATTTGCAGCTCATCTGCATCAGCCAAAAAACTCGAGGTGACCCCGAAACGGCCTGAAGCAACCTGCTTAATCGCAGACCTCATCGTGTCACCATTTTCCATCCTCTTACTCCGCTCTGGGTCCTCGCCACCTTCACCGGTATTGGACTTGCCACCAAGACGGTTCATCGCTATTGCCAAGGTGGAGTGCGATTCCACGGAAATGGAACCGTATGACATGGCACCGGTGACAAATCGGCGCACGATTTCAGTCCATGGCTCAACCTGATCAATTGGGATAGAATTCCGCTGCTCGAAGTCAAAGTCAAGCATTCCTCGGAGCGTGCAGTTCTTGACCTGCTCATGTTCGGATCGTGCGTAGGCTTCATATGACTTGTCATTCTTCGTACGGACAGCATCCTGGATGTTAGCAATGCTGACCGGATCATTAACATGTGCCTCTCCACCATCACGCCAGTGGTATTCGCCAGTCTCTGGCAATCCCGGGATCTCCACGATGGGCCTGGACGGATATCCCCTTTCATGGAAGGCAAAAGCATCCTGAGCAATGAGCTCAAAAGTGAGACCACGAATGCGGCTTGCAGTGCCCGCGAAGCATCGATCAATGACACTATCATCGATGCCTAGGGCCTCAAAGATCTGCGCACCCTTGTAGGATTGCAAGGTGGAGATACCCATTTTACTCATGACCTTGAGGATCCCTCCATCACAAGAGGCCTTGTAGTTCTGGACGACCTTTTCATCGGACAGCTGTTTCCGGATCAACTTCTCGCGATTCATCTTCAGGATGCACTCTATTGCGAGGTACGGACAAATTGCATCAGCACCATAGCCAACTAGGACACACATATGGTGCACTTCACGGGCTTCCGCGGTCTCGACAACTAGAGCGGCCAAAGACCTCCACTTATTACGGACTAGGTGATGATGGACCAAACCAGTGGCTAGGAGCGCGGAGACGGGGACCCGATCGGGGCCAGTAGCACGATCAGAAAGAATGAGGATTTTGTCTCCGCTTTGGATGCCTTCCGTGGCCGCATCGCAGATCGCATCGAGAGCGTCCAGGTAGCCCTGGACGCCCTTTTCCCTCTCGAATGTGATATCGATAACCTTCACAGGCCAGTCCTCGTGAATCTGTGTGATGCTTCTTAAGGCCTTGGACTCACTCAGGGTCAGGATGGGCGACGACAGACGTAGACGGTGGCATTGAGATGGGTCTATCTCGAGCAGATTACCCTGGGGGCCAACATAGCATTCCAGAGACATGACAATAGCTTCTCGAATAGGGTCAATCGGAGGATTGGTGACCTGCGCGAACAGCTCACGAAAGTACTCGTGGAGCAAACGGGGCTGCTGTGCCAGGCAAGCCAAGGGAGCGTCATTGCCCATGGAACCCAGCGCTTCCTTCGAATCCGCCGCCATGGGGCCGAGTAGTAAGCCGACCTGTTCAAAGGAGTAGCCAAACGCCTTCAGTCGAGGATCGGTCTGAATGGTCGAATCATCCAGCGTCACGGAGAGATCTTCATTCCGCTCCAAGAGCTGATGATGAACGTCGGGTAGGCGGAGAAGCTCCTTCTCCAGCCAGGCTCTAAAATCCTGGCGGTGAGAGACCGTCTGCTTCAGCTCTGCGTCATCGATAATACGGCCGGCCACGGTATCGACCAGAAGCATCTTTCCCGGTTGCAGCCGTCCCTTCTGAACGACGCGTTCAGGGTCGAGATAGATCGCCCCGACTTCTGAAGCACAGATGATCCGGTCATCATCCGTGACGTAGAAGCGACAGGGGCGGAGGCCATTACGGTCCAAATTCGCACCGCAGTAGCGACCATCGGAGAAGGTGAACAGGGCTGGGCCATCCCAAGGCTCCATCTGACACGCAGCCCACTCGTAAAAGGCTGCCTTGGCTGGGTCCATGGCCGGATTATCCTGCCAGGCTTCGGGAATCATCAGCATCACCGCCTCCGGAAGGGACAGCACCCCATTGATCATCAACAATTCCAGGACGTTGTCAAAGGCGGCCGAGTCCGAACCGCCATCTTCCACGATGGGGTACAGGTAGTCCAGTTCGTCCCCAAAAACGTCCGACTTGAGTACCCCTTCTCTGGCTCGCATCCAGTTCTTATTCCCCCGGAGCGTGTTGATCTCGCCGTTGTGGGCCGCCCATCGCAACGGCTGCGCTCGATCCCAGGATGGGAAAGTGTTGGTGGAGAAACGAGAGTGGACGAGGGCAAAATGTCCCTCATAATCGACGCTGACCAGATCGTGGTAGTACTGGTAGACTTGCACCGGGGCCAATTGGCCCTTGTAAACAATATTCCGGTTGCTCAGCGAGCAGAGGTAAAACCAGCTAGCCAGCCCAATGACGTGGGTGGCGCGTTTTCGAAGAAAGTAGAGCTGACGCTCGAATAGCCTCTCGTCGAATTTTTCTGGATCAATGACCTCAGGCTTGTTTCCACCCCCATAGGCTGATCGTAAGACGACAAACGGCTGCAGAATTAATGGCTCCCGCGAGAGCGCGGCCGGACCGAGAAGACTGGAGTCCCGAGGGACCTCCCGCCAGCCCAGAACCCGCAAGTCCAGGGAGTCTGCGATTTCCTCAAAAGTGGCAATAGACTCTTTCAAGGCTTCACTGTCGGGTTTGAAAAAGAGGTTGCCGGCTGCATACTGGCCCTGCGGGGGGAGTTCAACACCCTCATCACGGGCAAAGTTCTTCACGAAAAACTTGTGCGGAATGCTCGTCATCACCCCAGCCCCATCACCATCGCGTATATCAGAGCCTACCGCTCCTCGATGGGTCATATTACACAGCAAATTCCGGGCTAGAACGGTCGGCATCAGCATCAGGTCGTTTGCCATAGCTATCGTTCGGACAGGTAGGGAGGACCTTACCATCGCTAACGATCTTGTGGCTTGCCTTGCCCTTGATATGACTATGATCAGGGTTAGATTAGCAGGCGACTCTCTTCTTTTTTTTTGTTTTCTTTATTTTCTGGCGATATCCAAAAGACAGAGAATTCTCCTATAACTTACGCCGCAAAGCCTACACCACATGAATCCTTTTCAAGCTCGGGGTCATAGAGACCTTGCCGCGCGGGCAAGGCCTCCGCCCAACCATAACCTTTTTCGGGCCTATATGCAGAGTATTCGTGAGGCGTCTGCTCTTCGACTACTTCATTTCCATAGATTTCCTCCAAGAGACCCATTCTCCCGTCGGTGCCCGACAGAGAATGCGCAACCGCCTGGAAGAAATTTCCTTCTTGTGTTAAAAACGTAGTTTATGTTTGTTTGGGTTGGTTTGATTTTCGTTTTATTCCCTGTTCCGTTTGTATCCTTATTTTTTTTTCTTTTGGTTCTTCCTAGGGAGAGAAGGGGGCCTTCTTAGAATGTGGTATTTCGATCCAGGATACTGTCCTAATGTTGGGATGGAGACCACGGTTACTGATCAAAGAGGAGACGGGAGATTTCTATCCAGTTGGCATCCGGTGGCTGTGGGATGAAAATGTTGTAAAGAGAAGAGTATGGGGAAGGGTAAAAAGAGGAAGAGGAGGAGGGGAAAGAGGGGAAACGGATGGATTGTGGGGGGGGGTATGGGATGCAATTAGGGCTCTGATAAAATTTTCAAAAAGTAAAAAGAAAAAAAAAAAAGTAATCAAAAAGAACGGAACAGAATTGGATATAATCAGATGATTTGTGGGGATTTTGGAGAAGGAGGAAGGAATAGTTTGGTAAAGAAAAAAGTCATGGGTCAGTTTACGGAGTCAACAAATAAATGCAATGATCATGGTTAGGTCAAAAAAAACATCCCCTCTTAGTAATATTATTAATATTATGAATGTTCCCCACATCCATCTTCCTTTTCTTCTCCTCCAAGTTGTTTCCCTGGTCCATGCTCCTCGCTTCCAGACCGAAACAAGAGCTCCGGTCAACGATCATCCATCCATCCACGCGGCGGCTCCAGCATCAGGGATTCCCTTCTGCGGCTGCTCCCCAAACGATTTTGCTGCAGTAACTCCTCCAGACGACGACGACAACGATCAAAGAAGATCCTAGACACATCATTCCCGACACATTGAGGTAAACCGATGGCAATGGCGTTGGTTACCTACCATGAATGAGCAGTTGTTGTCTTTTTTTTATTTTTTTTTATTTTTTTTTTATAGGACCGTGCGGCCACAGCAAGAGATAAGCGCCTAGGGCCAATGAGGGGACAGTCTTTACAACAATCTGATCAAAATCAGGATACGTCAAGATCAGTGAGGTGGGGGTTGCAGCCAAGAGGGGGCGCTAAATCTGCACCGGAGCCTTGTCAATGCTCGGCGGGACCCATGGTCAGTATAGTGTTTTTAAGGGAGCCTATGAGAAAGAGGAAGGTGAAAGTCAGGAGTATGTACATACATATATATTATACATCTCTCTTGTCAGAATCACAGAAGGTTGATAAGTAACAATATGGACAGAGTACATACATATGATTGTCTTGCTTTCTGAACAGCCCTAAGTTGCCAACTAACCCCCGTCAAGCACGGACCAGGCCTATTCTACGCTATCTACGCTATACAGATGAAATCACCTGCGTCTTAGGTGCCACCATCCCCGTACCCTGTACGGATGTACGAAGTATGTACCTAGGTATGCATGGAGTACAGCATATGTGGATGCATGCATGCATTGGAGAGATGTAGGATCTGTGTATAGATGAGGTTTGTATGTACTAAACTACAAAACATCCATACCCACTTCCTATGCATATGGTATGTATCAATAATGATACATATCTCATCTATCATATCCACCCAAATAAATCTCCGGGCCCCACAGACATGAACTGTGGATGCCACCTGCAGAAGTGGTTAAGTTTGGGCGCCGAAGTTCGGACTATGTAATAACATGCTATGCTAGGTACCTAGATTGGAGTGGGTCTCTCTTTTCCCTTTCTGTTCCCTTTCTAACTATGGATCAACAATTGATTATTTTTAAGGATATATAGTAGTGGGTGCACCTACTCACTCAGGAAAGCCAAACACCATCAGAGTCTCGGCCGGGAACCGCCTTCTTCTCCCAACCTCTGTCCCGAAAATATACTTTATATGATATGGTACTCCTTTCCTCGTCGCGTCGCCGGACGATGGCGCAGATCAGAATCTTACGAACAACTGACTTCCTTTCACTGCTCCCGAGTCCCATCGATGAAGATGTTATGTTAATTAATTAGAAGCATCAAACGCCCAAAACATGAAAGGTGGAGACACAAAATATCACGTGGATTTATTGTTCATCAAATGTCCCTTGTCTGATTCGCAGTTCTTCGGACCAGTTACGTATACAGCTGCAGTACGCAACATGCACCCCACGCCTTCTCGAACGCTTCGGGTGGCTGCCGGGACTTCTGCCGCCCAGAAATAGAGCTGCCCACTCCATGGGAGCCTTGAGAGCTGACCTTTGTGGCCTCACCGTCTGCACTGACTCTGCAGTAAGCAAGTCAGGAAATACATGTTCCGTACCTACATCATGATATGCATCCAAGATCTCATCTCATAAGAAGAAGTGGAAGATACCGTCATCCATTCCATTGCTTATAGGTTGATCTACTGGTGCACAGTTATACTTTTGATGCGCTTCTACTACCCGAAGAGCTTTTAACTATATATGATTAGGCGTCTACCTCTAGTTGCAGAGCGAGCCCCACACATGCGACCCACTTGTCACCCGATGTCGGTCTGCTACAATCACATCCTCCATCATTGGCCGACGCCATTTGTCTTGGTCATTGTGGACGGTCAGTTTATTTAGTTGTATTTTCTTTTTTCTTACAAAACGCTTGGGAGACTTGGTTCGTTCACCCACCTTTCTGTTCTAACTATCATCATAATCTAAATGTTTGATAGGGTATTTCTTTCATCAAATACATAAGTTGTTGGTCCATCTTATCTTTCGTCTTAATTGATTTATTATTAATCAATAGTTAAAAGGTACGTAGTACAACTATTTCTTGAGGAAATGTTGGTCTCCATATCTGTAATATTATAATACTATCATAGTTCCTATAAGTTTGCGAGAAAAAGCAAAAGGAAAGGAACTGGAAAATTAAAAAAAAAAAAAAAACCAAAAAGAAAAGAAAAGTCTACCTACATAGACACCGAAAGCAAAAACGGAAAGCAGTGAAGAAGAAACAGGGCATTGGGAATGATCTCACCCAATCACCCTGATGATGTCTTCCATCTCTTCCGAGTTTTCCCCTCTTTTCCTCCTTCGTCCGTGTGACCATGTTTCTTTTTAAGCCGCCGCTGTTGCCCCGATGGACTCCGGATTTTCTTGTCAAAGTCCGACAATTATACGAATACTATAATTAACAATTACCAATCTTATCATTTGGCAATCTGACTCCAGACAATAATTCCCTGAATCCCTCCTGCCTTCGTCCGTCAGCCCCAGGCAACCGCGATTCTTTCACTGCCGCACATCGTTCTCATCTGGCCATGGAGGAATCGGTGTTTTCATGCTATCACCACGGTGGAAAGGAAGAGAACTTGATGTCCCCCCACGGACTATGAATGAGGCAAGCTTAAGATGCTCTAGCTGAGGTGTCACCTGATGCCCTTGTGAAGTTCTTTAACCGGCTTTTCCCGACGACCGTTTCTGGGGGCCAAGAACTTCCTGCATCTTGTTGTCATACATACAATAATATTGACTGACCGCAAGACGCAACTCTAGGTTTTGCTTTGCATCGTGCAAGAGAAAGGCACGACTTGTGAGCGGAAGCTCTCCCGGCGCGGAATGATTGGCTTACGCCCTATCCACAGTTCTTGGATTGCCCAATGAACGGCCGTCGCAGTTCCGCACCGGAATTCCTCGTTTTAGGATAATGAAGAGACTCAAAAGAGAATGCATCCGAATGCGAAGTCGTTTTAATCCTCAGTACACTTTCAACTTAGAATGACGGACGAACGAATTATGGAAGTCCCCGGGTTCAAGAGCGTCAAACGCGGTGGCGAGAGAATAGCTATTCTCGTACACATCATGTGATATCGTCAGCTATAGCAGCTGCTACTAGTCAACCAAACCTCCCAGGTTTCTGGCTAGCGATCTAGACATTTCTTCTGGTGAAGCGTTAGAGTGCAAACGATGGGGCAGCATAGCTCTCATCAAGACTGCAATCCCCAGATTTGCTGGTGCCGGAATCACACAATTATATTATGCAACAGATTGGGGGGGGGAAAGACAAATCGCACATTCCTGGATAATGGATTACACCGTGACTTTGCCATTGTTATAAACTGTAGGGTGATTACATGGCAGAACAACTCAACGGCCCTCAGGATTCAAAGTCGCCACTACGGGATTGAAATGGAATCACTCATCGGATGTAGTGTATAGATAGATTCTCCCACGTCATCAGAATCACTCTTTTAAAACCAGTATGGGGCATGGTAGGCGCCGGTCATAGATCTACGATTTCCTGTTCTGTTATCATTATGTAGCTGGAGTCAAACATCAATCAAGTTGGTCCTTTGATATAACAACATTAGGTACCTTGGGAAGATCTCGAACGAGCGACCAATACTTGGCCAGGATCTTGGCCTTCGTGAACTGCTTTTCTGTGGCCTCTGTGGCCTTTGTGGCTAATTGCTGCAGGAAGAAACACCACACAAACATCTTTGCCGCAAAATGATCACTCACATTTGGAAACTAATCTATCGTATCATAGAAAGGACAGAATACTTTATATGTTCTTCCACAGTAAAAATTCACAAAAACGATGATGACAACTGTTTAAACTGTATCCTACATAAAGCTGCATACCCCGCACGCTAATGTTTATAATTGTCCTCGTTAGGAAAAGTTCATTATAAGCACCGCACTAGCTCAAACTCTCACAACCCAAGCTTTCCGAACTTTAATTATTTAACTTTGTGTCAGATATAGTTATCATACTACATTAGTAACTTACAAAAGGTACAATGTACAACCTCACCTCACCTTGCCTGAGCAGCTGAACCATATGAGATGAAAGGCATTCTTGGCGGCTTAAGGAATCGATCCTAGAGTTTATTTTCACCCATGTTCGTTCTTCAACTAGATTGTTTCTCATCCTGAAAGGACTGCCTGCGGAAACATGCTCTCTCTTCCTCTCATTACTCCCCGTGACGTACGTGATCCACCTCGCAATTATCCCCTCTTATGTCCGAGCGATGGCTTACGATCTAGATGATCCTCACAGTCACACGAACTCTGGTTTAGTTCCTCCAATTCTTGCCGCTCGTCCCATTCATCTTCACAACAGTCCGGTTCTTCCGACGCCTCTCGTCGCCATGCGAATCAAGCTCTCCCAAATCGTGCATTCGCATCCTCAACTACTCCCTCGAACACTCTAACTGCACTGCTACTGGAGGAACGGGCCTTACGCTCACGCAAACAAAACATTGCGTCCTTCGGTTACACATGGCTCAAGCCCGCGGGGTACCCCAAGACCATGCTTGGGATAAGAGAGGAGGAGGTTGAAAGAGAAGAAGGGTTGGCAGCGGTCACAACGGAGATAGGTACTGGAGTCGGATTAGATGGCACCGAAATGACTGCGTTTGGCGATGGTCTCCTTCATCCAACCGGAACCGCTCGAGACGGGATGGATCCCGCTCAGATAATGGAGAGAGATTTAGATGATGCTATTCCTGATGCGGATATGGAAGCGGAAGGCCTTGTTGAGGAAGGAGAAGAAGGGCTAGAAGAAGATGAAGACGTCGATGACAGTCTCATGGATCGCAACTTAGATGACGACATTCCCGGTTTTCAAGATGACGACGACGACGACGACGACGATGACGATGATGACGATGACGATGACGACGACGACGATGATGATTTCGATGATCAATCTGATCTCGACGGCGATCTCCCTCCTGGCCTTGTTGGCATCATGGTCCGAGATTTGGATGACGATGTTCCGGATGCCGCAGCGGATGGAAGCGATCAAGAGGAATGGCAGCACACTGATACAGATGCTGAGGATGTCGATAATGACAATGACAATGGGAGACGTGGCTTGTTCGCAGAGCACTTCCAGAGGAGCACCCCAAGCGGTCGTTCCTTGCCTTCGCAGCCTGTTTCACGAGAAACGGACGCACAAAGACGCTTTCTAGACCGGTGGAGTGGTGGGGGGGATGTATTGGATTCTAGTGGCATAATGGTTGATGATGAAGATCTCCGCGCGTCGATCGCCAGTCAGGGAAGCATAAGGGCCGCCCGAATGAGAGGGGGATTCTCAACACAAGCTCGTCCGAGAGACAGCCTAGACTGAATATTTCCCATCTTTTGCACGTCTTTGAGATACTCCATTGTTTCTGCCACCTCCTCCGTTATCTATATGTTTATACCCTTCGTTTGCAGCTGTTAAGATTAAAGGCAAGCCATACCAAAAAGAAAGGTTGTACATAGGACTAGAAGTGAACGTGGAAATCTTATTTTATAGTACATATCTTAGTAAGATTGCATTGGTGCCATAAGTCCATGCAATTTTGGTCAAATCTATTACTCATACATGCATACATACATTATGTATACTGGTCAGATGGATTGATGCTTGATTTCTCTTTGAGAGGCCAGTCTAGACTCTAACTATGATAGTTGACAAAAAAAAAAGAAAAAAAAGGCCACCGACGAAACAGATGAAGAATCCAAATATTATATATGAGCATTGAGTAGTAGCTACCTGTATGTTATGTAGGTACGTAGCTACATAGACATTCTGATGCAACATTTATTTAATCTATACATGTACTATTAGGTAGGGAGTAATGTTAGTATCATATGTATTTGATGATACTATACCATTATGTACCAGGTAGTTAGTTACCTATGTAGGTAAACATGTAGTTCCAACTTATATATAAATTATATTATACATATGTAGGGTTAGGTAGTGCTTAAAGAAGTCAATATCAATAGTATCATACCTACCAGTCTAATAATCACGTATTACGTATCTGCTTGCTTCATCAGGAGCTGAAATTGAGATCCTTTGACAAGTTTTTGCACCGACGATCAGCTTACGATCATATGATAGGTACTCTATCTCCTTCCGGTTGCAGTTGAGTGTATCCTTGACTCATGTGTGGGATTTTTCCCTTGTTCAATTTGCAAGTTCCTGAACCAAATGCGGAATCCTGTCTCCAGTCTCCCCTTTTTTTTTTCTTATATGTAATAATTGCCCCTAACTTAAAAACAATCTCCTCGTCAGCTGCTTGTGTATGTAATTATCTTGAGGTACGCGTCATGGATAGGTGTGCTTCGGCAGTGGCATGGTGGATATGTGATAGTGTTTTCTTCCTGACGAGTCGTGACGACTGACTATATACTGCCATCCTACTATGCCCTGCCCTGGACTCGATTTTCCATCATGCTTGCGGTTTCGTATCTCTCAAACAACTAGGAAGACCATCCAACGGTCTAGTTCTAGTCCATGAATGCATTCCGAACCAGCTGCCTTCAATTGTTAGTAATCTATCCCCAGACTCCAGAGGTTACTCTACCAGTTCAAATTGAGGATTTATTGTAATTTTTTCCACATCCTCATTCGACCATATTTTTATACATCTGTCGGACATTTAGACATATATACATCAACCAAAGCGGGCCTTCTTCTTTGGTATCTTTGCCATCGTCGTTGTCGTCCCGGTTTACCATCTTCCCTCGACGAGGTGGCTCACAAAGACTAGCAAATGCAACAAGATCCTCAGTAACCTGGAAGAAGTGGTTTTTCATCAAACAACTCCGCCTCTGGGCCGTAGAATGCATCCATCAGCCGGGCCCTCTCGGCAAAGATATATTCGGGGGATTGGCGGGTTCCAGGCTTCCTCGCTTTCATCGATGATAATATCGTCTATATCTGGTTCTTCCTCACACAAGGGCCGGGTATGATAGGTCTATCTGTTTATCAATTTCCAGGACATGTGCAGAGTAGAAATATTCCTTTCCTGCTTTCACCTTGGCCTCATCTCGAAATATTTTCCTCAGTCGGTAACCTCTTTATCGACTCAAGTATAGTACGCTGGCCTTGCGTTCAGCGGGGAAAGCTTGTTCCAGGAAACTTTTAACTTCCAGTTGACATTGTCTACAGAAAAAAGTTGGTGAATTGTAATTGTTGGTGCAGATGCAGAGAGGCTGCCGTGCAAACAGCGAAAATATTGACAGAGCTGTCTCCAATACTCATCATTAAGATTCATTATACTTGTCACGTACTCTTATTTAACCTACTGCTGGACACAGTGCCGTTCAACGACAGGCTAATAAAGCACTTGCAGCTGGAGGTTGGACTTATTAGTAGATTCGAAACAGAAAAAAAATAAGAAGCTGCGGGCGCCTTGTAATTCTATCATAGCCATGTCCGAGTCTCTTACTAATATGAAATCGTGAAGCGAGTCCGACGATAAGACGCCTTGAGAAGATAGCCACCACCGGGCATGAGGGAGTTGTATTTTTTACTAAGTTTCTGTAGCTCCTCTCCTACCTTTTTTTTTGAATCACAACTACTACGAACACATACCGCTTCCAAAGCACTTACCATATCATCTCCAATACTAGGACTGTGATGGGAAAGATGACGGCCATTACTACAACGCGAAGCTTGTGCCACAACGATTATACCGTCGCAT
>NPHW01002942.1:0-24465 GCA_002240705.1 Elaphomyces granulatus
AGAAATAGTGGGTACAACCCTAGTCTAACTCAATTCATGTTACTTTGAGGGGCTGGCTAGCTACTTTTGGAGAGGGGTTGAGTCTGTAATGGAAAGGGTTGTGTATGTAATGGAAGGGGTTGTGTGCCTAAAAAAATTAAGTAAAATTCAAGGTTGAGAGCAAAACAATGACTTCGTCCCTTCAAGAGGCTGACGAAGAACCTGTACACCATATCAACATTAACACTGCTAACAGTTGTGTCACCATCATCCTTAAGGTGCAATCATCTCTAGAGTAAGTATGTACCTTCAACGCCAGGGCCGGAAATAACTCGTCTCCCCAGATGAGAACACATGAAAAGAAGAAAATAAGACATAACATAAGCCCACACAACGGTGTACTATACAAAAAGTCCAAAACTCTTGTATAGAACCGTGGTCTGGGAATATACATGACTGCTTTTCATGTAGACCCGGATGGTCAGTAAAAAGGACAAATGCGAGTATCGAAGTATGTTCGAGAATAAGGGCCTGTTTAAGTAAACAGGGACATGAAGGTGAAAAGGAAAAGGGAAAAAAAAAGGGAGCAATAAATCCGAATAGCGCCAAAACATCACAGCCCAAAATGGAAAGACCAGCGGTGGGTTTCATTTCTTCTTATTTAGTCCAAGCGATGCAGATTTCTAGCAGGATCCCCTTCGCCAAATCTTCCAAATAAAAAAAACCATTATAGACTCCATCCGCAATGTCAGCCTCTATGAGTATGTAGCTCCTTAAGCCCTATTCACTCCTCTTGATCAACACGTCGATACTGACTGCTACTGGCCTTCCTCGTTAACCTCCTATTTCGGCTAACCATATTCGAGATCCATCCGCCTATCCCCTCATTTCTCCCCCCTTTTCCGTTGGGCTCATTGCTAATATTAGGAGGGTCGATATCCAGTCCAGGGATAGCATTTTCCGGGCCAAATGATTGTTGCTGGCGTCGAAGATCGAAAGACGGAATTGGTGATCCATAACCCATTAACGAGCCGCGCTCTGCTTGCGTAGCCGGGGTTGGCATCGCGGTACTGGCGTCTCCAAAGAGCAAATCCATATCTTCTAGACGGACTCCACTAGTTTCAGGGTATAAAAAGTAAACTAAGAGAGTTTGGTGTCAGAAGATGCGAGATTGCGATGATTTCCGACTGTACTTACCAAGAACGAAACTACAGGCACAGAAAAAGGCATGGACAAGATACAGACGCCATTTAATAGCTGCTTGGAGAACGGGTGTAACTTCCCCAACAAGCCAGTTGAAAGCCCAATTCGCCGCAGTGCTCAAGCTCGCGCCTTTTGCACGGATGCTCAGAGGCAGAATCTCGGGAGGGTAGAGCCAAGGGATGGGCCCCCAAGAGGCACCAAACGCCGCATTATAAATCATGACAAAAATGACCGTAAGGGTGGGTGTCGCTGCGAAATCGATATAGATGAAGTAGGAAATCAATGAAAGTGAGACAATCATGGCCACTGCGCCAGATAGTAGGATGGGACGTCTTCCCCAGCGATCCACGAGATACCAGGGAGGAATGGTTGACGCAAGATAGGTGAGCGCATTGATGCCAGTCATGAGAATGGCCGAGCGACCAGACCAACCGGCAGACTCGAAAACAAGGGGTGCATAGTACGAAATCACGTTGATTCCATTCAATTGGGCCAGAGCCTGAGCAGACATGGCAATTAACACCCGTTTGCGATATCTCCGAAACATATCCGAGTAAGACCTCTCGCCTTCCTGGCGCTGCAGGAGCACATCCATTTTAATATCCCTGTATTCTTGTCGGGCCTTGTCATTATGGAGATCCCCCTTCCCGTATAGGTTCGCAATGACAATCATGCCTTCCTCATCATGGTCATTATCTAAAAGCCACCTTAACCACAAGTAGTCAGCGTCTGGATATCACTGAAATGACAAAAGGGAGATATTCGGCGTTCATCCTACCTCGGAGATTCACAGATTATCAAACTGCCAAAGCCAAGAAGGGCACCCATGACACACTGGCAGAGTAACGGTAAACGCCACGCGTAATTGTTGTCAATGAAGCTGCAAAAATAGTCAACCCAAACGCTCGCGGCATAACCGCTGATGTTTCCCGTAAACTCAATGCACGCTAGTTTGCCCCTATTATGCGGTGGAGATATTTCTGACTGATAGACAGGGACGATCGTCGACAACGCTCCAACTCCTAAACCGGCAATTATTCGACCAACCATCATCATAGGAAGACCAGTCGCAAGGGTTTGAAAGGCACCGCCGACGAAGAATACCATTGAACCGTAGAGGATAGTTTTGCGTCGACCGATCAAATCACCAATACGTCCGACAAGCAATGACGCCACGAGGGCTCCAATTTCGAGGATGGCGACCACAGTACCAATCTCTGCTCGTGAAGGCTGATTGAAATAATCCTTAAAATACCAACCCCTATCCCACAATTAGCTATGCTCACTGGGTGGAACGAGGAAGGGAGACCGCGGTCAAAAAACATACGTGATGATACCTGACATTACTCCTTGATCATAGCCAAAAAGAAAGACGCCTAATGATACAAAGACACTGGTGAAATATCTACATTGGCCGTCAGCCGGAAGTTCAACAAGGTAGGGCCGGATTCGCGAAGAGTCAAGAGAGCACGCACAGCAACGGCTTCCCGACCAAGCCATGCACTTGGGCGGTCTGACTACTGCCTGGAGACATGATGGCCGCCAAAATGCGCTCTACCCGGGATATACGTCTTGGGGGGGGCCGAGGAATTTCGATTGCTTCCTTGTCAAGTCCAATGTGTTGTTCTTCGACGGCTTCGGTTTGATAATGCACCTGCTTTGTCCTCCTCCCCCGAGGCCGAGGCCTGGATACTCTGAAGACCCCGTCGTCAGGAGTGATATCAAGATTAATCTGAAGAGGGTCTTCTTCGTCAGCGAGCTGCTCAGCCAAATCGCCCGTGTCAGTCCAGACTGAGAAATCTGAATCGGCCGAGGGGGAGGAAAGAGAAGACCGCCGGCTACCCTCCCTCTCGGTTGCGGACTTGAGGAGCGAAGTCGACTGCTCCCTCGACGGTTCGGAATGGGAATGAAGGGACCGGAGAGGGATGCGAGGGGTAGAGCGATGAGGAGATCTTGTGGGAGGAATGATGGGCGGTAGTGACGGGCTGACTTGGAGCAGCCCTATCCAGACCGTTTTGAGAGACAGGGAAGCCGGAGCGTGGCCGGAGATGGAGATAGATCCTGTGACCGCGACAAGACGTCGGACGGTGCAGGGAAGGGACCGCAGAACGCACCCAGAACGGAAACGTCCTTTCTTTCGTGTACACTGTTGAAGGTCTCGCGATCGATTTCTCTCTTTTCTTTTCTTCCTCCCGCTTATTTCCGTCTCCGAAAAAGTACGGATGTTGACAAAAGTCGAGTCGTTTGGCGAGAAGTTCGCTTGTTGGGCAGCAGCAGATAACCAGTAGGAGTGGAGGTGAAAAGGCGGCAGTCAGTGGGATCCAATCTGCTCACGAGTTGTTGAGGAGACAAGTGGACACAAGCTACATGCAGGATGGAACTATTCAGCCTTCCTAAGGCTACGATACAAGAGAAAAGATGAAGATGTCCAAAAGTACAAACCTGAGGCGAAAGAATATGCCACTAACTACCGCTTCTTATTTAGACCTAGTGGTAAAAAAGAGTAGAGAGTTACCTGTACTTTAATATGATACTATCATTAGGTAGGTAGTATAGTACCATGTATCTTATCATAGGAAATGACTTCCGGCAATACAGAAACGGTAAAAGGATGTATCAAACCTGTACAGTACTGAGTAGAGGCGCAGTTGGCCACCGTTCGTATAACAAATCGTCCACTATAGACCAGATATAGTTAGCATCATCTCGTTTATGTAGAGACAGCGACAACTATGTATACATGTGTAACTATTTATTTAGGGAAAATGTATATCCTTTGCTAGTTCATTCTCACTATTGCTGAAGATTGGTTACCTAGATTCTTTCCGAAGTTACGCACTCAAAAACAATTGCCGGCTTGAAGCGGCTTTCTCGGATCGCGATCCAGTAAAACGCCAGAGAAAGCGATCTTGTCGTGTTACGCCTGGTGATTTGCGGGGTAAAGTTCATGGGACTGTTTGACACGTCGGGATCATCGAATTTGACCATGATTTGCAAATGTCAGCCGATCCTCTACTCTTACTCCATCACTGTAATGCAGTATTGTATATAGTAATATCCTTTTATTCACCAGGGTATCTCATGTCCAAAGCTAATCTAAAGGCAGGTCTATAAATAAAATGGATGCGCCACTACAATGCCAGAGGAGAGGAGGGGGAAGGGGGGAATTGTTGGAAATCATTAGGTCAAGAGGATGTCGTATCCATCCTTTTTGATGTGTACCGCGTCAGCTGGGTTACCATACTTGCGCCGCACTAACTCAAAGATCACGAGGCCAGCACTGGTACTGGGCACCTGACGAACAGTGCTGCCCACGAAGCCCTTAAAAAGCCATCGTCGCCATCCGCCAGCCTGAATAGCCCGTTTTTGACATTGCTTGAATGTTTCCTGGTAGGCTTGATAGTAGTGTCGCATCATCTGCCGTTTCGAGTGACCCATGGACGCCTGGTGATCAAGGTATTCCAATCGTTCGAAATGCAAATTCTGGAGAACACTCAGTGGGTGCTGGACAAATTGTTGCGCTACTGATGCCGTTATCCCCGCCATCATCAAGAAGCAAGGTTCGAGGGCGTAGTGCGGTTTGATGAGCGGCACTCCACCGTCGCTGGTAGTGGAAGAAGACATACTTTGTATGTGGCGAGGTTGAAGAGATCCATAGTGCTGGGTAATGAACGAATAGTAAGCCTGCGATTTGATACACTCAAAAGAGGAGAAAAAAATAGCATATCCAAAGGCATCTCTTAAGAAAGACAGTGTCCAGCCTGCAAAAATTCCACGAATGCCAATTTCCCTAAGTTTATACTTTGCGTACTCCCAAATACTGCTATAGTGACCTTCCAGCATGTCACTGGTCCGGAGACGAACTTGGAGAGCATCCAGTGGGGCAGCAACTATAGATTGTATGGCTCCTGCTGAAAATCCAGCCACAAACGTATAGGAAGGGTGCGCTGGTGGGTAGATGCGCTTGCTCGCTTGAGATGTTGGTTCATGGAGAGCACCAAGGACTTGGAGATATGATGTATAGAGAATCGCGCCGACACTATATGGGTTAGGATGAGAAAACATCTTTCGGGGGATAGGTTAAAAGCACCAACCCTGCGTTTGCTAGCAAAGGGGGCAGGACTTGATCTGGAATGAAGCGCCAGCCATATTTATGAACAGCATGGGCAAGTAATCCAGGTGTAGTGGTATAAAGAGACCACTTGCCTTCCGCTATGCGAGGATTGATAGCTCTGGCAAATGCCTATAGAGTAGTTATTGTCAATCTATCATCTCGGTCGAGGAAAGTGGACTTAGCAAGGATGTTCGTACCATGTAGCTAAACAGACGTCAATGAAAGGCTCAGGATAAAGCACCGTGACACTCCGTACTCAACTCTGTTGCGAAAAAAAGCCTTGACCGGGGCTCTGAAATAGAAGGCTACCATTTGGGCGCTGAGCGCACGTACGCCAGCAGCGGACGCTCCAGTAGCAGCATTCTTGCGACGGTGACTGTGAGAAGAAATATCAGGCCCTATGTCTTCCAGGTCCATTCCATTCCTAGAGGGAGTCATTTTTTGAGACCACGATATCTAAGTCCAAACGATCCATCAGGAACGCGAAAACAAGGTTAAGTCGACTATAATAAAGGAAGAGCGAAAAGTTCTCAGTCTATCCTGATCAACCTTTAAATTTCAACCGTGAAGAGCACCGAAGTGGAAAATCAAAGGAATACGAAACTTTTGGAACAGAATGCCTTTCCTTAGATCCAAAAATAAACTCCGCAGCGTTAAATCAAAGTCTATGCGCGGCAAAAGACGATTCTCTGGAAAGAAACTGGACATATTATCTACATTCTACATTATCATCAAAAAAGCTGGGCTAGACTCAATTTGGACAAGTAAGATGAGGGCCAAGCCATTGAAACAAACTATGCAAACAAGAGATCTTTTTTAGCTAGTGTTAAAGGAACGCGATTCATAAAAGCGACGCGCATGTCACGCTCAGCCTACTAGCTATAAGAAGGCTGCTACAGTACAGTACAAATTCGTCCATCTCACGTCAAGATCTTTTTCTTTCCAATTCACCCATCTCTGTTTGCTAAGTTACCTTTTGAATTCGGTGCCTCATAGGCATCGCAGGTGACTACTTATTATTTTAACCGTGAAGATGGCGGAGGACATCATCATCGACAAGGCAACATTTTTTAATCGTTTATCGAGTTTCTACGCAGCGTGGAAAGCAGATAAACGCCCAGGAAATGGCGTCTTTGGGGGGGTAGGATCTATCGTCATATTGATGGGAAAGACGGATGAGGCAAATTCTTTCCAGAAGAACAATGCCATGCATGTATGTTGACTCTTGATCGTTGCGATGTCAGGTACACCGATATTCTAATCTCATATAATCATTTAGTTTTGGTTGCTTGGTTATGAATTCCCGGCTACTCTGTTTGTCTTTACTTTGGAGGGTATGTATGTGGTAACGACTGCCAAAAAAGGTGAGTGCCTCGATGCCCCCGCTGACATTTCCTGCAATTTACTGATAGAATATGCTTTCTGTTGTAGCAAAGCACCTCGAACCTTTGAAAGGTGGTAAAATTCCGATGGAGATACTTGTCACATCTAAGGATCAAGAGCAGAAAGCAAAGGCATTCGAGAAGTGCTTGGACGTCATCAAAAGCGCTGGTGTAAGACTATTTCGACAGAAGAAATTATGTTACCATTGTTCTAACTTCCGCAAAGAAGAAGGTCGGCACCTTGGCCAAAGATACGGCCTTCGGACCCTTTGCAGATGAATGGAAACGCGCATTTGGGGACATCTCCAAGGACGTTGAAGAAGTGGATATCGCTCCCGCCCTCTCCGCTGCTTCTTTCTCTATAAAAGGCCCTGAGGAATTAGTATGTTCATTTCTAGTTTGACTTTTACTTAGCCTTTCAATAACCGCCGTTACAGGTATCGATGCGTAATGCCGCTAGGGCCTGCAGCGGTCTCATGTCAGAGTACTTCGTGGATGAAATGTCGCAGCTACTTGATGAAGAAAAGAAGATGACACATAAGTCTCTAGCATCAAAGATTGATGTAAAGATTGACGATGATAAATTTTTCCAGAAACTGGCGAAATTGCCTCCTGAATTTGATGCCCACCAAATAGATTGGGCATATGGTCCTGTTGTTCAGAGTGGCGGGAATTACGACCTCAGACTTACGGCCACCCCAGACTCCAACAACCTTCACGCGGGTATCATCATCGCTGGGTTCGGGATCCGATATAAAACCTACAGCGCAATGATCGCGAGGACTTACCTTGTGGATCCTAGTAAATCTCAAGAGACAAACTATGGCCTCCTACTCAATATCCATGACGCTATTATGAAAGATATCCGGGATGGAGCTGTCGCAAGGGATTTATATAACAAGGCAATAGGCATTGTCCGTGCAAAGCGACCTGATCTTGAAAAGCACTTCCTCAAGAATATCGGCGCCGGGATCGGTATTGAACTCCGAGACTCTAATATGGTCCTGAATGGAAAGAACACTAGGACGCTGAAGAGCGGGATGACTCTCTCTATTACCATCGGCTTAACTGATATTCAAGATCCAGATCAAAAGGACAGGAAAAATTCTGTTTATTCAATGGTCATCACAGACACTGTTCGCGTTGGTGAAACGGGTCCGCATATTTTCACGAAAGATGCTGGTGTCGACATGGACTCTGTTTCCTTCTACTTTGGTGATGAAGAGGAGCCAGAAAAGCCTGTGAAAGAGAAAGCGGAAGTCCGATCAAGTGTAGTTGCAAGCAAGAACATCACAAAGACGAAACTTCGGGCGGATCGGCCGACACAGAATAATGAGGGATCAGAGGGTCGTCGCCGTGAACATCAAAAAGAGCTGGCTGCCAAGAAATTGAAAGAAGGATTGGAGCGATTTGCAGGTACTACAGGGGATGGAAATGGGGTTACACAGAAGAAATTCAAACGCTTCGAGTCCTACAAGCGCGATAATCAGCTGCCATCAAAAGTCAAAGATCTCACCGTTTATGTCGATCACAAAGCTTCCACGGTGATCGTTCCAGTCATGGGACGGCCTGTTCCTTTCCACATCAACACCATCAAAAATGCTAGCAAGAGCGATGAAGGAGAATATGCATATTTACGCATTAATTTCCTCTCTCCAGGCCAGGGTGTTGGCAGGAAAGACGACCAGCCATTCGAAGATCCATCTGCACACTTCGTCAGAAATTTGACACTAAGATCTAAGGATAACAATAGATTTGCTCAAGTTGCCCAAGACATTACTGAGCTTCGAAAGAATGCCTTACGAAGAGAACAGGAGAAAAAGGAGATGGAAGATGTCGTGGAGCAAGATAAGCTAATTGAAATTAGAAGTATGTGCTCCTCGTTCAAGCTTCGCACTTCTGTTGACCTAACGTGTTTCCAGATCGACGCCCCGTCAAGCTTCCTGACGTTTACCTTAGACCGCCACTGGACGGAAAACGTGTTCCAGGGGAAGTTGAAATTCATCAGAACGGTCTACGCTATCAGTCTCCCTTGCGAAATGAACATGTAGATGTCTTGTTCAGCAATGTGAAACATCTCTTCTTTCAGCCTTGTGCACATGAATTGATTGTCATCATTCATGTTCATCTGAAGACACCCATTATGGTAGGCAAGAGAAAAACCAAGGATGTACAGTTTTATCGTGAGGCAACAGAGATGCAGTTTGACGAGACCGGTAATCGCAGACGCAAGCACCGTTATGGAGATGAAGAGGAATTTGAGGCCGAACAGGAGGAGCGAAGGCGAAGAGCAGCTCTAGATAGAGAGTTCAAAGCATTCGCAGAGAAAATCTCCGACGCCGGAAAAGACGAAGGTGTCGACGTTGATATCCCGTTCCGAGAGATAGGCTTCAACGGAGTTCCCAACCGATCAAACGTTCTTATCCAGCCAACCACCGATGCCATCGTCCAGCTTACTGAACCGCCCTTCTTAGTTGTCACTCTGAATGAAATCGAGGTTGCTCATCTAGAACGAGTACAGGTAAGCTCCGTTCCCTATCAAAGTGTAGCCGGAATTACCTGTTTTAGAATTCACTGACTTTGTGTTTTGTAGTTTGGGCTCAAAAATTTCGATCTCGTCTTCGTTTTCAAGGATTTCAACAGGCAACCGGTGCATATCAATACAATTCCTGTGGAGTCACTGGAGAGTGTTAAAGACTGGCTCGACTCTGTGGATATTCCATTCACAGAAGGGCCTCTTAACCTTAACTGGACAACAATTATGAAGACCGTGGCTGGCGATCCCTACGGCTTTTTTGTAGACGGCGGGTGGTCCTTCTTGGCGGCGGAATCGGACTCGGAGGACGGATCCGACGAGGAAGAGGAGTCAGCATTCGAATTGTCAGAATCCGAATTGGCCGCGTCCGATGAAAGCTCGGAGGATGACAATGAATTCGACGATGATGCAAGTGCTGAAGCTAGCGATGATCTTAGTGTCGACGATGATAGCGGTGAGGATTGGGACGAATTGGAGAAGCAGGCGAAGAAAAAGGATCGAGAGAGCGGCCTGGATGAAGATCGTGGGAGGAAGCGAAAACGCTGATGTATTAACCACTTTCACTCTGTATATCCGTCAGGGCTTATAATAATCGGTGGCTTACAGAGCTTTCTTTATATTTCCAACACAATTTTTTCTGGTTGTATTTTCTAGTCAAGTGATATCAAGAAGAAAATCAAGAACAAGAAATTTAGCCCCCCCCCCCCAAAGGGTTTCTCGAATGATAGAAAGATAAGTAGTTCCGAGTCACCAAGGAGTGGAGGCATGTTATAGATGCCTAATAATGCTGGCACACTAACAGGCGAGGGCAGGGCATACCTGATTTCATTTGTGGGCGATTGATCTCGACTCTCTCTCTCTCTCTCTCTCTCTCTCTCTACCTAGGTATTCTTTTCACTTCTGGGGTTAAACTTTAGAGATGCATGCATTCTGTATGGTCCCAGGTCTACATATCGATTTGCATTCGAGTCTGATCTTCTGAGTTTCACTTCTTTCAATAATGGCAAGATTTCACCTGTACATTTACATGGATACACTAAACCGGCGAGAATATAATAGCTTTTATGACCGCTGTCAAACAACGGCAATGGGTTATGGGGAGGCAACTCAGAATGCTATATCATAAAACTGGTTTTGGCGGGGGGGAATGTTGGTAATACCGTTGGAATGCATGTAGTAGGAAAGAAACCCAAGTCACAACCATAAAATAAGGACAACGAACACTTCCAAATCATCTTGCATCAAGATTCATTCAAGTCTGAGAATAAACATCTATCCAAAATAGTCAATCAGCGGGGAGGGCGAAGCGAATCAAATATACATCGGAAATTTTAAGAAAAAAGAACGAAAACGAAAAAATAAACCCTTGGAACCACCGCTGAACGCCTCAAACCAGAAAATTCGTTGAGACCGGTCATATTCGGAGAATACAGTAGAAAACCCAGAAAAAAGAGCTGGAAAACATGAAACAGAAATTTCTACAAAGGTAGCTCAAGGAGCACTCATCCAAATCTATTATCTCGTCCGGTTGAGACACCGGCACTTGGTTGTTCGTTGTTCCACGTAAGGTACGTGTGGTCTCCGAGTTTCCTTCAGATACATGAGCTTCATCTTCTCCTCCTTCAACGAGAACGAGAACGATGGGAGCAACTCACCTCGGCCTAATCAAATGTGCAACAGTAAATACAGCACCGAGTACGACACAAATCCCTCCCACAACTACATAAGCAATCCCCATGAATGGGTTCTTCCCTCCCATGACGGTCCTTGTCGAGATGAGGATGGA
Organism: Elaphomyces granulatus; assembly: GCA_002240705.1. Taxonomy (NCBI): domain Eukaryota; kingdom Fungi; phylum Ascomycota; class Eurotiomycetes; order Eurotiales; family Elaphomycetaceae; genus Elaphomyces; species Elaphomyces granulatus. The sequence continues at coordinate 11,001 of NPHW01002942.1, forward strand.
CTTCGTTCCGCCATATTCGGTGACAGGAAAGTCTATATTCTAGTATCAGATGCGTGCAAAGAAAGAAAAGAAGAAAAGAAAGAGAGAGCGGAAAGAAAGGATGGATAAAACAAGGAAAGGGTAATGACAAAGAGAGAAACAAAAACCAAAGGACAGACACGTACAATCATAGATATCCAATTGATAGGTACCAGAAGCCATGGCCGTGGTATCATTTCTTCTTGAAAGCTTACTAAAAGTCGGCAGGCCCGCAGTTCTCAGCCAGACCATGAATGCCTCATCCTCATGAAGATTCGGTATCGGGTTGTCATTGGTGTAGCCATTAGGGTATTGATTGCGCCAGTTTGGTGGAGGAACGACTTGCCACTGGGTATATTTTGTCTGCTGGATGAGCACTTTATCACTAGGCCAAGCAATTCCATTATCAGTCATAAAGTAGGTGTCGTTATTTATAAGGACGGGACTGTTGATCGTATCATTAAATATTGAATTGGCAATCAATCCGCACGGGTAGTACGCTTTGCCCGTTGCCCCATCTAATGTTAAAGGATCACATGCACTGGATTTAATAGTGTTGTTATCTACTGCGACACCCTTCAACTGGTCCATGTCTAATGACGAAACATATCTCCTGTGGTTTTGATAAAAGTTCGTCAGGCGGTAGTAAAGAAACACCGGCGGCCCTATAGGCTCCGGGATATCAAAGATTATTGAGCAATTCGTAGTCGAACCCTGAACTTCGGTCCGGTTGATAACCTGTCTTGTCCACTTTGGCAATGAGGTCGGTTTCGTTGACTTGAAGGTTGCGGTTACTTTGTCTGGAATTTGAGCCATACTAGGGTATATAGGCGCATTTTGCGCACAGTCAGAGTAGTTTATTTCGATTTCTTGTACCTGGCCAGGGGCTTTTTGTCAGAACGGGCTCTCGGGGAAGGCCTGGAGGAACTCACCTGAGCACTCGCCCACAAAAGAATACCACCCAAAGGTGCAAATATGATGCCTACGATAAAAAAAAGAGGCAAGACGCTTTTCGGGGTGAGGATAGGCCTGTGAAGAAAGTTCAAGATCATTAGTAATCGACAATTCGGGATGGGGAAAGCATCAATCTTGCACTCACTGCCATGCTTTCAAACGCTGCTGTCGGAAAGCGGTATCTAAGGAAAGACAGCTAATAAGCACATATATATTTTTAAATAGGGGTTTGTCACTGAGAGATAGAGTCTGGGGGGTTCCGCACTGGCCGGTCTTCGATTCTTCGGCTTCTTCTCCCCATCATTGTCCCGATCGTCCACGGCGGCAACTCGTGTCGTCTCTACCTGAGACATAGCGATCTGAGCCTGCCCTGAATATAGAGGAATGAAATCTAAATGTACAGCAAAGTAAACGTGGTGACATCAAGTTTTCCGAAAGGCAGCTGAACTTGAAGGCAACAAAACTCCATTAGGACGTGTTTGCATAGTTGGCTTTACTTCACGACCGGAATACTTAATACCCGTGACCTACATAGCATTCACATGATATGATATCATAGTAAGGGCCTTGTTGCCTCAGGTAACGGCCTTTATCATGATTTGTCACGGTAATTATATTATGTCATCAGTCAGAATGGTACGACTAATTTTAGTATGCCTTGTGCCGCGCCCCCTCACCAAAGGGTCTGAGGCACCGAGGCAATAATTTTACCTCAGTTCCGGCCTGTATCATGATTTGTCACGGTAATTATATTATGTCATCAGTCAGAATGGTACGACTAATTTTAGTATGCCTTGTGCCGCGCCTCCTCACCAAAGGGTCTGAGGCACCGAGGCAATAATTTTACCTCAGTTCCCTCGGGACTAATTTTGTAGATCTATGATACTATGATACATAGAGGTGTTTGAAGACGGGGATATCTACATAAGAAGAGATTTTTTTCTTCTTTTCTCAAGAAAGTGTTATTATTAGTTACCGATACTCTAACATCTCCTTGCTGCTTCTTCTAGCAGTTCTCTTTAAAAGCCTCGTCTGTTCTGTAGGTACCTTCATCAGAAGTTACAGTTTAAGTGTATGCACAGCCACGCCGCAGTAATAATCCTTTACGCAGGGCGCCTAGCGTCCCCCCTTGATTGACTTTGAGACTTTTGACGCAGCCTTATGATGCTATGTTTAGCAATCGATCTGTACCTTTATGCATGAGCATTGCCACGGGCACTACTCCGTACCAGTCGGAGACTATCTATATATGGCAGTACTCATGGTTACCAGCTCACGTCAAGATAATAAAGTTTTTTCTACTATAGTTATCGAATTACTTATACTTATAAGGATCAAGGACAAACTTAGAAGGATTGCATGACAATTTCATAGAGTGAATTGATTTAAACTTCATAACTGTGGGAAATCTTAGATGGGTATCAGGGTGGAGTGTCATTTCCACGGGCGTCTGTATGCCAAACAACACCAAAACTACAATGTGAGGTACATCAAAATAAGGCCTAACAATTCGACCAACAAAAAGAGTAGAACGCCACCCAAAAGCCTGCTGATGCGAGCAGAATATTGCAGTGTCCGTAACAAATCGTGACTTATAATGTAAGAGAAAAGGGGGTGTAATGGAAAGACCGATGATCGCTAAATCGAACGACCGATGAAATTCCGAGAGAAAAAAAAAAGAAAAGACCAAAGAGAAAAGCAGACGTCGATGCCATTGGAACAGTAGCAACAGCTCATCAAAGAATGAAAGAGGAAACATTATCAACTCCTAATCAGCACTCCCATGTAGTATGCAATTTGTTCGTCATTGAAAAATCGGGTTAAGCAGACCCGCTGCACAAGGCTAAACTTCCAATCAAAGAATGATTCATCATGAAAACTCAACAGCTGAGGAAAGTAAGTAATAAATAAATAATAATAATAAGAAGGGTGAAAATAAACAACAAAGCAAATGTGGTGTCTGTACGAATGAACAATGCCGTGTATTATCGTAAACCTCCAAGGAAAGGCCATAAGCCAAACTGTAAATCACTTTCGGAAACTTTCAAAATGCTCAGGCTTGAACCAACCCACTCTGTCATATGCAGTCCAGAGTTTGCTGGCTTTGTTAACGTCGATTTTACAGGCCTGTTGAGCGTCGGTTTTCCTGAATTCCTTGTTGATGCCAAGTGCCCGAACGCGAGCGTCGAAGATGCGCCGCTTACTACAGAGGTAGGTCGCGCAAGAGAGCCGAAGGGTGGCTGCGAGAGTGACTTCGGCCGGGTCAAGTAAATGACGGTCAGGGTCATTGCTCAGGTCCAGCATCTGGCCCTTCCAGTCTGCCTTCAAGCCTTTCGTGTTCCCCCCCAGAGTGTCAATTGGTGGAGAGTAGTCTTTGAGAGAGTTATAATCCGTGTCATCTCGGTTCATTCCAATCACTCGAGGCGGCTTTTGGGCAGACGACGTTGGCATGTCGAAGGAGTCGAGAACCTTCTGGTTTGGAGTCGACTTGGGCGTTCGTTTCGGACGTGAAGGACGTTGCACCCGTGGTTGGGAAACGGCCGTTCTCTTCGCTGGTGCCGGCGCAATCTTCTTCAGCTTGCTGTGGTCTCCTTGGGGTCGGTAGCGATTCATCATCACCAACTGACGGTCCAGGGTCTCTCGCTCCTGCTTGGCCCAGGCTGCTGGATTTCGGTTATACTGAGTCGACACGACGGGCACGCACGACAGCGCAAGTAGATATTCGTCGCGAGTTGGTTTATTCAACTTATTTTCAAATCGAGCCATGTGAGACTTGATATGTCGGTCAACCAGAGCCTCCGCTGCCGGGGGAAGGACGGGCTCGAAGAGCGGCTCATCGGTAGCAACATCGGCGGTGGGATCATTGCGAGGGAAGAGAACAGGGTCCCGGGAAGAACCAACGGGAAGATCTCTCTCTATCTGCTCGGAGGAATTCGATCTTCGTTTCTTATTCCCGGTATATGGGGTGACGGGTGGCGATGGCAGATCCATTTCCGACTGGGTTCGTTTTCGGTCGGCTGAAATTGGAGGCAGTTTGACCTCTGAGTTGAAGGATGATTCTTCCGGCATATTGAATGGTGGGTAAAGGGAGTGAAAGCTGTCGTACGGCTTTGTCTCTGGCGGAGACATCAGACTTGAAACTGATGGTAAGCGATTCATATTGATATTATGGCAAAATTGGGAATCCGAGACTGAGTAGGCAAGCATCGCCCAGACTGTTCAGAGATAAGGAGACCAGAGGGAACAGAACGAAGGTGAGGAATTGAAGTTGGAGTAAAATCCAAAGGAAGGATTGATCGACAATTGAATGCAAAGAGGCCGTAATATACGGAGGCGATGGATGACGACAGGAAGGAGGAAGATGGTTCTGGCGGCTGCTAGGCACGTGAAGATGATTTGTCAGGGACGGCCCTTTTGATTTGTCCGGGGGTGGCGATTTTACCTAGGCAGTAGTCAAGGTCTTTTTTGGGATGGTCTTAGGGTTTCGGGGATAACGTGCAATGACCGAGCGGAAGCAGATCGGATTTTATTAATCAATAATCAATTTGTTGCAGATGCAGATGCAGATACAACAATAGATGACTTTTTACTTGTCAGAGGGATCTAATTGAGAGAGAGAGAGAGAGAGAGAGAGAGAGAAACAGTAAATATGTGTGAGTGTGAGAAGAGTTTGAGTGTGTGTGTCTGTGTTTGCTTGGAATGGGCTAAGTTATTCATAGATGGGTAATAATGGTGACTCATGCACCGCTGTCTAAAGTGATTTGTTGGTTGTCATCATCATATATGACTGGATTTTGTCTCAACATTCGTCAGAGAGGAAAATCTTCGGGATGATGTGTATCCGAAGAGATAGATGGGAATAATGGAGACTATAATTATTAATTCTCATGGAAACGGGTAGAAAAACAAAACAAGGGCAAAAAAAAAATAATGGGCACCTAAGGCAGACAACAGAGTGCAAAACTCGTTCCAAGGATGACGCGGGAGGAAGAGTCAATTAAGTAGTTACTTTGCCAAAGGCGGAGGGCTAAATGGTTCTATCTATTTGAGGCAGCCGAGAAACGTTCCTTTCATCATAAAGGATAGGCGCATGCTCCCATTGCTCCATGGACGGTTTGGTTTGGCTTCAGACAAAGATGACTATGTATCCATTCTTTAAAAGCCTTCTCCACCCTCTCCAAATCCATCAATTCTCCCGGTTTTATTTTTTTTTTTGGTTCTTCTTTCTTTCTCGGGCTGGGCTCCATCAGGCTGGACAATGAACAGATCATCAAGCAGAGAGAGCAACGCCAGTGGCTGCTGCGTCACAGCCTGACGGGGCGGATGATATCGTGGTTAATTTTGGCTGCATCTCTAAAAGGATCCACACGATCAGCAACACCTGGCGCACCATTTTAGGTATTGTATGTATTGTATGTATAGTAGAGGTATATACCATGTATATACTGTACTTTTCCCCCAGCTTCCTCCTTACCTCGTACATATCAAACACTAGTTAAGAATTTATAGTAGCCTAGTAAAGTACTTCAAGAGTACATACATTCATACTTCTTGCCCCGAGGAGGCAACAGCCGCGCCCAAGTACCTCAGCCGAAGCCTTTCCCGATCCTATTTGAGCATCCACCCTTCCCTTCCGTTAGGTTGCGGTTCCCTTGGTGCATCAGAAAACGTCAGAAGGTCGTCGTACATCACGGAGGACAATTGCCATTGAGAGCGATACTGGTGATCTCCAAGGTGGTCAATGGCACCGTCGACGGTCAATGGCCCAATCGAGACAGGTTAGCAAGACCTACCTAGGTAAAAAAAAGTTGTCCAGAGGGTTGGGAAGGGATACCTATCATAGAAAAAAAACCAGTTGTGCGCCAGCCTGAGAGAGGAGAGAGGGTGCCTGATCGTGCGTTCTGCTGATTGTGGCGGCTGCCAATAACAGGGTGCATGACATGGTATGGTGACCTGGCTATTTTCAGCGACATGGACGCCGCCCCGCCATGGCGCACGGTGCGACAACGCCAGAGCCAATCTCGTGGTCCACTTCTACTAAACTGGGGAACAAGCTGGCCCGAGTTTAAAACGTAAGGGGTTTTTTGCGGAAGTTTTGACTCAACCCTGGACGAGGGTTTGGAAAACCAGGTGAAAGGTCCTCGGGAATTAGTCACTAGGTGTGTAGTATGTATGTACATGTATGCGTATGTACGTATGCGTATGTACGAAGTACATACATACGTTAACATACATTTCGTATAGTATAGATACATAGTTACATTGTTGCATCATGCCTTTAAGTCCCTTTGCCCAGCCATTGGCCAATGAGAACAAGCACATCAGTCGGCTGGTAAAAGCGAATGTCGTCTGGACAGCCTCTTTGTAAATCTGGACGCTAATCACGGGATAGAACCGCAACTTGCCCCATGCCACCAACCAGCGCATGCCATTATTGGATAGCCGTAAACAACTAGAACCCTAGAACCCTGGTCATACCCGCGAATTGGCCTCGTCAGTGACAGATGATGTGAAAGGATGACCTCTCTCGAGCCTCGAATCTCAATCAATAATGAAGGCAACAAGATAACGGAGGGGATGATCAATGCCTTTGGTGAAGATGCCTGATGAGCTCAAAATTGGCTGGAACTTCTCTACAACCGTGACCCCACTACTCTAAAGCATGACGATAACCACCCTTGGTTGAATAATCATCATCCCACCACCACCAGGCTCCAACACTGACTTCCAAGAGTCGTGAAGGAGGGGGACATAACTTCATAAGTAACTAGCCTGTAGGCAGATTTATTAGGTACCAGCCCCTCCCTACATACACCCAAGCTTTCATGACTATATGAGGCGGAGCTAGTTTACCTGTGAATCATGATAGTACCTGACAAGGACAATTAATAATAATCGACACAATAATATGTATCATAATAATAATAATGAGCAAAGGAGGTATCATATGCAATCACTCCTCATACGCTGTTCGTCGCAAGATCCTCAGCATCTCAACAGGCTAACCAAGAACAGAAGGGGCTGGCGATGAGTAAAGAATGCAGAATGCGCAGCAAACCACATCACCTGAGTAAATCATGCCGAACCGAAACTCAATGGAGGGGTGGGATTTGAACAACATCACTACTCATGATTTGGGTCATGGACTAAAAAAGGTGGTTACAATATTTGAGGGCCTCACCTTATTTATCATTGGAGGCACTAGTTAGTCTTTATATTAACCTCGATGGCATGAGGACACTTGCTAATTTAGGGAACCAACAATGATATGCTCTAGTGTCTTTTTACCTACATACGATAGTATATTGATGTACATACTCTGTACCATACATCTCACACAACCTATCAACCCGTCTTATGACAAATTCTACCAATGGCTACATATGACCTTGTTGGAACATATTAGGTGAGGTTGGTGAGGATTTGATCTATCCTAGCCTGTCATACCTACCTACCTACCTACATACTTTCGGTCCCATGCATGACCATGGACGGAGCCTTGTCTTGCAACAGAGGGCCCTGAAGGTGGCGTGGACACCACGAATCCCGTCCGCGCTTAGTTGGCCAAACATCCTTAACCTGGGCATGCATCAATCAACATGGGGTGGATACCTACATAGATTGATACATCCAGCCTTCCATATTTAAGATGTTAGGTAGTGTTGTGCTCTCAAACTTAACCTATGACATGTAAAGGGAGGGGTAAAATACATCAGGGATTTATTTGCCCCTCCTCCGCAACTTTTTAAGAAGCGCATCCATCATGATCCATGAAGCTTGAAAGAATGCAGGTATGTGTCCAAGGCATAATTAACTCTAGACCCATGAGTTTGTCATTGTACAGTCACCCTTACAGATGTATCATAGGTAGGCTAGGTGGGAGACAGAATGGTACTTTACGTGGTGTCATACCTGCTACTATGTATATACTTTAATTGCAAACGCGAATTAGCGAATAATTGTAGAGGAAGTGCATACTAGGGTCTAGGGTCTTACTCTAATTGAGGGCAATAATCTGCTTAACTTATTAATTGAAGGTGCTACGAGTACATTGAACTATACTCAGTCTAGATTCGGCCCATACCCATGGACATAGAAGACGTGGCACCGTGGCAGCCTGCTCACCCGCCACCATTGGCCGGGCCGTCAGCGGGACCCACCACACTAAAACCCGAAAGCCGTCCGTCGCAGCGGCGCCGCTGAAGTAGGTATCCATGGATCTCATGGTATGTACATATGTTATCATATAATGTAGTTATCCTTAATTTCTCCGCCGCCGTAATCATCAAGAAACATTATTATTCATCGACCAGGCAGGATTAGGCTCCTTAATGCGGTTGAAAGACACCTAGGTCCACATTCGAGCAATTGCACAAAACTACGATACTGTAGCTAAAATCTTTGATCCTCTTCAAGTGCGAGCGTTCTTCATCCTGTTCCAAAGGGGCCCCGCCAAAATTGACTGGCAGTTGAGCTAGATTGCCTACCCCTGGGAATGCGAGCGAGATCGTTCATATTAAGAATTCTCTGCACGTCCAAAGTTCCTTCAGCAAAACATTGCAAATAGGAGTCTTCCAAACTCTCAAGTCCCAAGTCCCAAGCCAACATAGGCTGAATGTTTTTTATTTTCTTATTATATCATATTGCATACTTTAGCTAACCTGACAGGACCGTACTCCGGCCCTTGATGAAGAGTTGCAAATGGACTTTGTCAATCAACCTCCGTGGCAGAGCCGAGGATAGATCATAGTTGGGTTGAGATAGATCGCTTGAGCGAGTTCTTCAATGTGCAGGTGAACAGTCGACGCACTTCAAGCATCGATGCCGCAAATACTGCTTTGACGGCGAGTGTCTTTTACTCTGCTAATCTAAAAGAATTCATCGAACGGGCCTTTGGTGAACATACCGAAAGTGCACATACCGCCACCAGACGTAGCTGATGATGTGCGGAACTTGAGCTTCCAAATCCACAGTTCTAATTTCTAGCTCAGTCAATAAACACGAAGAAGGCAAATATTCCCCATTTCAGCCTTCAGATATTGTATACCGACGACCCAACAAACAAGTGGTTCAATGATGATGATTTTAATGATATTTTGAAACTTCAGCCTGGTTAGGGTCTTGGGTGATTATATTACAGGAGAGCCCAAGGACAATGGGAATACCTACAGCAATGTCGATGGTTTGCTATTTGATGTGGTATGATTATCCTGTATGTGCTACAAGTTACTTCATTTTTTCAGACAATTGATTTTAGTCTATTGTTTTTACAGGCTTCCAATTGGCAAAATCAGATATTTTGTGGCTTTGCCCTGTATATGTACTAACTACTATCGCGAGGCTGAAATCGGACTATAGCTTCTAGTATCTACAAGGGGCACTAGCATACAAATTAAGATATTAACGACCTATGACAGCCTATGAGAAGTACTGGCAGAAATGGAGAATTGCCTCCTGCGCTCGAACCCCAAACTATCAATGATTCTGCTTAAACAAGGCATACATACTACCTAACTACTGAATGAGGCTTTAAAGTACATTATTTGATTAGGCATGCCAGTGTCCTAATAAGACACACTATAATTATTGGCTCGCCCCAGTTAACCCACTGCGTCAAATTTAAGGAGCTTCTGCCTCCGAGTCTGCCAACCTAGATAGCTTATTGGCTCTTTAGTTTAGCTTGAATTTAACATTTCATACCTAGGTATCCATTATGATACATACATATTTGGCGGAGCCGGGCGATAGGGCAACTACATATGCAAATACGTAGTACATCGATTAAGTAGCTATGAGGCTCTTGCTAGGCTGAGGACTCTATCAGAATGCTTTCAGGCTTATCTTTTTTTTTAAAAAAAGCCCTCCTCCTCCAGGCACCGTTTTATTACTAATTCAATCTGCGGAGCGAAGCTCTATACGGATTGTTAAAGCTGAAGGTCCAAATTGCCTGGAAACTACAAAATTTGATTGGTTGCAACTTATTGCTGGGCTCGCCGTTCAGCGCGCAGAGGTCAAAGCGTTCAAATGCGCCTTCACCGGTTCGATCGTTATTCCTTGCATACTCTTGGTATAAATTACCCTCGAAGCGAACAAGATCGTCACCAGGCCGGTGTTGACGTCTGTCCATATTGCGCGGATGACTCCCACTTTGACCTTGAAGAACCGTACTGCATCTTGTGGCAACGTGCGCGTATTCGTGGCCTCGATTATCTACACGGGTGCCATGGCCTGCAATAAGTCGTGCAACAAGCCCAGAAGGCCGCGCTTTATCATATCTACGTCAACAAGACCCAGAATGTGCTCATACCCTCCGGGTTGGGGATCCTCCGTTTAAATGGATGATCCCGCACCCTGCGTTGACAGATTCTGAGTGGAAACTACTGCAGGCATTTCAATGATTTCCTAAAGCTCTCTGCAGCAATAAGATGGAGATATTGTCTCCACTATCGTGAGCGTTGGTTCAAAATGAATACGCAAGCATTCCTAGCGTTCCTACCATAAGGGAGATGTGCCGGTGCCCGAGTTGACACAAATCGAGAGATGTTAATTGCGAGAGTCACTGTCTTCTTGGAATTCGCCGGCAATATAATGCAAAGGCAACGTGGTCAACTTCTTGCCTAATACTGGCAGAGCTTCCTCTGCCTCAGATATTGGTCTCATTTTACTACGACCATCCAACCATCGCGAGAATCCTCGGCTAGATCGTCGATTCGAGCAGGATTTTAGAGTCCGTAGGCGTTATATCACGCAGTCGTTGCAATTCCTCCGGGAAGAATCACTGTGGACATTGAGATTGACGATGCGTTAACTAGTACCTGACGATGATGTGTCGGATATTGTAGAAGCTGAAGCCGACTCAGCCACTTTATCATGGGCTTTTCCAACCCTCTTCCCGGTGGAGAGGTGAATACACGTTGCCACGAGTGCTCACGGTTCCATACGATGGCTATGTGAACATTTTATGAGATATCGTTATGGCCGCACGCCATTCTCGATTCTGCTATGTCGTATTTAACACCACGATACGCAAGCAGGTCCACGATGGGGCTGTACAAACATATCTCGTGATGCACCGATGACTTATGTGCTATTTTTGCAGAGGATATGTCTGATTCAAGGAAGCTTTTGAGCCGGATAACTTGATTATCTGATTGAGAACTTACCTCGATATAAAATGGCGGGTTGAAACGCCGGGGCGGATTGTGAGGACGAATCTGTGGGATAACCCTCTTATTTCGTATATTGGTTTCACTTCCGCTTGAGACAGGGCCGTGGTTCAACGCATAAATCATGGCGTCTTTTGGCTTGAAGCTGCTTTCCGGAAGCTGGGGTAGATGATCGCCACTCGCGCTGAATTTGCGGGTATTGTATATCTGCCCAGGCATGGTGCACAGGAGTAGATGAGATTGTTGCCATCATTTTGCCTCCGGGCTTGACAACCACCTCGATATCGACGACTCCGACATGACTCCCTGATCCAAAGATTCCGAACAATGTGCGCAGAACCTGGGCGAAATTTTTCAGGCGCTCGGCGCACGATCTCACGACAACATACGTAACATGGGCCGGAAATTTTGAGACTCAAAGTCATGGATACGCACAGGATGAAGAAAGGTTATACTCAACTATCAGATTCAGGTGGCATCGATCTATGATATATTCAAGTTGAAAACCAATTCCCCGAGTCTTTATAAGAAGAAAAGGCGTTTCTCAAGCCAATTATACTACCATTAAATAAGTCTTTCGGCGATATTCTATCATAGTAAATAAGGTACAATTCTACAAGCATACTCTATTTTCTAACACACATTACTAGTTACCGTCTACTATTTACCCATCGTGAAGTTGACACTACCTACTCTCTCAATTCATGCTTGTGCATGCACAAAGGAATACTATTATCGTCATTATGTTGATGCAGATGCGCAGGATGAAGAAAGCTTATACTCAACTATTATAGGTGACATCAAGCTGTATCATATTCAAGTTGAAAATTTCTCTCGGTATTCTCTCTTTATAAATCCCACTCTAATAATTCTCCGAGTCTTTGTAAAAAGAAAAAGCATTTCTTCAACCAACTATACTGCCATTAAATAAAGTCTTTCGGTAATACAGCAGGCTTACTAAGGTACAATTCTACAAAAGCATCCTATAGTAGCTATTTTCTAACACACATTTAGTTACAGTCTACTATCAAACCTACCCATCATGAAGTTGACCCTCTTGATGATATCATTACTTCCTCTCTCGATTCATGCTTATGCATCATGCGGATCAGAATACTCATTGTGTTGATGCAGATGGCACCCCTAACGCCAATGCCACCACAAACGTGTGTGACCCCCTTACCAAGACCAATCCTCCAGTGGCAGAACTTGTTCCTATCGGGAATACAGACCATCAAGAGTGTCATGGACTTTGGACTGATCATTATGACGGCGGCGACGCAGATGAAAACATATACTATTCTTTCAATAATTGTGTCTGGACAACGGATTGACACCAAAACAAAGCAACGGGAGAAACCTCTAACTGTCGAAAGGGGAAATAAATATCCATATCAGGATTCAGCAGAGACTGTTTTATCGGAGGGTTGAAAGCTCTCACCGTGGCACATATGTATGGCGTTCCAATCTTATGAGTGGTTTATGCTCGGCCGATGATATGGGGGTTGGTTCCAATCCTTTATTCTCGTTTCGTCGAGATATGTCCGTCCATACGTCGTGTATCTTCTGTGACAACTTCGCTTTGGAGCTGGGTGGTACGTAGACAATAGACACTGGGCCCTGAACAGCTTCTTGTCATGATCAATTTGGATGGCAAGGCCAGCACGCGCAAGTCTCACGTCATAATGTCTATATGGTATCGACGCTCCATGTGCTCTTCCGTTTCCCTGCCGTGAAGGCTGGGCTATCTTATAACCAGCCGTTAAACGCTCGGAGCCTTTAAACCTCGCAGGCCACATTTTGAAATTTGTATCATATTTTCGACTAGAAGTCAATGATTGGACTACAACATCGGTATCAACAACTCGATCGTGGCGATTGACCGGCGATGCAGCCTGCCATGGCATGTTCACCACAAATTTAATTAAGAGATGAACCCTTTGGCAAACTCAACGTCGTCCTTGCAGGTGTTTTCTTTCGGCTTCCAGTTGTGATACAGAGGAACAAATTCGGTATGTAACTAGCGCAGCTTAGGTATCGTGACTTTGATGCAAATCATCGAACGGGATGTAGTCGTAGTTAACCCATGGGATGAACGGGGGTGGGGCTAGTGCGGGTGAGGGCCTGTGTTGAGGCTAGGGCTGGACTTGGGTCATCGTTCTTGGGGCCCCGCGACTCATACAAACTTTTATAACTACATAAATTGCACTTTGGCCACCTTACAGTTTAGCTTAGTTTAGCCGCCCACCGATTAGACTCGATTGAGACACAATATAACCATTATAATTTAAATACTTGTACAAGCTATCCCTTCGTCCGCTGAAACT